>JANTOQ010407572.1:0-21274 GCA_027564595.1 Bythotiara depressa
TCTTCATCACGTATTTTTACCACTACCTTTGTAACAGGTTTATTTTTCTCCATAAACTGGAACGCATTTACAATTTCGTTACTATCAAAAAGAGATGTTGCCAATGGTTGCACGATTCCTAAGCAATACAATCAAGCAAATGGATCATTTAATACAGAAATTTAAAAAGAAATAAGTAAAGAAAGAAAGAAAGAAAGAAAGAAAGAAAGAAGCAACAAAAACATATGACTAAAGAGATTAAAAGAGACTAAGAAAGTTATAGTACTAATCCTACCTGATTGAATACCAGTGACAAGAAGCTTTGAAAGTTTGGTCATTAAACCGTTGTCTTCAAAGAAAGCATACTGTATGATATAATGAATGGTTACATTTTTGAGCAGGTGAGCGGACCCAAAAGATTGGTTTTTCAGTGAGTTATATTGACTAAGATCCAGAAATTGTCCATGGCGGTTCAAACAACGCAAACTTGCTTGCAGTTGTTCTTCTTGCAATGAGTTTAATATCACATCTACACCACAGCCATTTGTACCGTGCATAACCTGAAAAAAGGAAAATATTTGTACCCTACTAATGATACAAAAATACTTCTTACATTATATAGCTGAAATACAAATGGAGGAGACAGATAGTAATAGTCAATGATTATATTGGTCATATCCTGTCAGAGATTAAATATATTTCTGAAATTATTAATAAAGATGAAGAACTCAGTTAATTTGGAACTGGAGAAACTGAAAGCAAATGAATTGAAACATGTGGCATGTTTGTATGTGCATGGAAAATTTTTGTATACTTAACGAAATGTCGTTCTAAGGTAACCGAATCTTATGAAGACTCGAATATAATCGTTTATTAGCTGACGGAGCCTTCAGCTTCTAAAACGGTCGGATTCGTACAGGTTTGTTCTTCTTGAGTATCATTTCTTTCACGTTATATTTATCGCGGATGCCAAAAATAAGATAGCCGGGAATTAAGGGACTATAAACTGTTGCGACATTTCTACAATAGGCATTAAAAACAACAATGATATTTTAAGTGGAACAAAAGCGCTGCGCGCTTGAACTCCCTACGTGTCCGCATCAACCATCGACCGGTTTGTTTGTGTGGAAATTATAAAATTAAATTAGCACTATAACATTTTCAAAACAATTCGATTTATGGCCATTTTAGACAACGTAAAACGAATACATTTCATCGCCCAACCATATATTTTATATATTTATGCTACCATAAAAACATTTAGGCACGTGTTTGCATTATAGTGAGTGGTCATTTCTCCAAATCGGACAAACGGTTCAAATGTTACGTTAACTTGAAATTTTTAAAAACAAAACCTTTTTTAAAATACGCAAAAGACTGATATAAAGGAACTCCTTAAAACTGAACGGTCCTTAGCTGTAACCTTGGGGACAGTAAAAATATTAAGGCTAATAATTTTTTTTACAAAATGTTATTACTGGCAGATAGAGACGATCAAGTGTTTTAAATTTTTTAAATAAAATTAATAACTATCTAATTAAGTATATGTGTAGATAACACATAGGCCAGTCATTCAAAAACAAAAACTGCCTTGTAAATGTTTTAAAGGAAGATAAAATTTACTCTTATATTTACTCATTGTCAATGATTAAATAAACCAAATTTGTCTGGTACATTAATTATGAAAGGTTTAATTTACTGACCAGATCAGCAAATGACGCCGGTGCCTGTATGCACTGCTTTCTTCTTTGTAGAAAATTTTGACAAAATTTTAAGCGTTAAATCTGTCAGTTAGTTAATTTATGGATTGGATTAGGATACAGTCAACTAGGCGTAAAATTTACATACCAGAATAAAGCTTATGTTCGTCTGAGGACTAAAATATATTTTAAATGTTTCAGAATGAAATAAAGTCACAATTTTAGCCAATATTTCTTAATTCATTAATCCAGATTTGGAGGGGTCAGGAAATGGATAATGCAAGAAATAATTTACTGACCAGACAATTAAATCCAGACCCGCCAGTACACGTTTTCCTCATGTAGTATAAGTTGGATAACATATTAGCCTTAAAATTTGAAACGTACAAACTTTCACTATATTTTAAAAATTCTGATGTAGAACTCAATCAACTATGCATTAAATTTACATCCCAGAAATAACTTATCTTACATTGAGACCAAAAGTTTCTATCTTATGTTTTTTTAAGAATGCGAGTAAGTCACGATATTTGAGCTATTACTTATTATTTTATTAATCCTATCATAGTGGGAATTGGCATAAGGATACACAAGAGCAATTTGCTGACCAATAATATAAAGCACAGGACAGCCTCTTTGCAGTTCTTTTTTTCAGAATCATTGGAGCTAAAATATTAACCATGAAATTTGGTAGGCTGAGCTTTTGCACTTTTGTCAAGTTTTTATAGTCAATTACATTAAACATATAACTTACAGACCAGAAAATATAGTATGCCAATCAACATGTTAATAAAAATTAAATGGAAGATATTAGCGTTTGTCAGTCCAGTATTAGAATTCATAATGATACGATATATTTATGAATGATTTAAACGTTTTGCTACGTTTTGAGAGAAACCTCTCTCATCATCGGGCAATGAGATTGTTGGAAAAATCTCGTTATATACACATAAAGAGGATCAAAATTTAATTACTTCACACCTCCACGGGAAATTGCGGACGTATAAGGAACAAGTTCCCGTATCGGATAAAGGTAGAAAAATGTGACACTGGTGCATAATTAAGTCATCAATTCCAGTAGCTAGTTATCACGGTCAATTCACGTGGTGTGAAATTTTGTGAAATATGCGTATATAACGAGATTTGTTCAACAATCTAATTGCCATGGAATCATTCTCAATCATTTGCACTCTGACCTTCAAGGAGGTAGGTCATGCTTTTTTTGGACACGGCCGAACTCTGGTCAGTTCGTAAATGCCAGGAGAAAGACCGTCAGAAAGGTAGAGGTGAAGGACTTTCCTGTAAAAGCAAGATACGCAGAATAGCTACGGCTGAAAGATCTTCTTGAAAAAACGAGTAGTAGAAGATCGAGGAGTGGTGATCCAAGATCGACCAAGAAACATCGACCATCGACCATGACAGAAAAAAACATCAATCGTTTCAAAAATCAAAAGGAGATCCGACTCTGACCGGTTATTTCGTATCCAGATACACACCCCTCTCATCCTTAAACCCATAATTCGTCTTTGGTTGTCTTTATTACCGGCCTACTGCTGCTTCCATGAAAAAAATATAAAAAGAAATAAAAAGACAAAAACGAAAAGACAAAAATAAACAAGCCTCAGATCCTGAAGAATAACAGTTGTATCGCCGCAAAATCCATAAGATAGTGAGCAGATCCTGAGAGTGCAGTTGTATCGCCACAATATTTTATTGAAATTAGTAGAAGAAAAATCTAACAGAATTATAACAGTACAAAACACGCTGAAAGAAGTTAAGCAATTTTAAAAAGCAGATCCTGTTAGGTGCAGAGAGTCGAATCGCGCTACATACATAAGAACAGAGCAGATCCTGACAGTAGCAGTCGTATCGCCGCCAAGAAGTTATAAATTAGTAGAAGAATGAGCAGACCCTGACAGAGCATCAGTAGTATCGCCGTCAAGAAATATTAAACAGAAAGAACTGTTGCAACAAAACAAATTAGTGAACAAATAACAGAACAACAAAATACCATCAGGTTTGTTTTGCAACTTCCACAATCAAATAGGATTAGACACGCTGCACGTAATGGTGCAATAAACAAAAATTATACATAGACAATCCGGTATAGAAGGACAAGTCGTGGGTTAATTACCTTCTTTTTTATTAAAGGCAAAAGAGCCAACTCATTATTCAATCACCTGAATCTGTAACCGTCGCTGCTTATATCCTCTCCAAACAGTAACGAAAAGACAAACCGCTCCTAATCGTCACACCATCATTACTACTCAAACAGTAAAATATTCCAATAATCATGACACAAAAATTAATGGTATCCGGGACAAGTGTCTAACGGCCAGTATCCCACTTGCGGCTTCGCCGGAACGAACCCCAGCAATAATTGTTGCAATCTCATTGCCCGGTGATGAGAGAAGTTTCTCTCGAAACGTAGCCCAACGTTTAAATCATTCAGGTCCATGACATGGTAAATATATCATATCATTATGAATATTAATAAATATTGATTGATACTTGTAAACATTTTTAAGGCATAAATATTTTTTTAAGACTAACAATGTTGCAATACATGTAACTCAGTGGAAGAACAATATTTTTTTGTTATGTATTTTACTTTTTTGTGAGACTTATTTTATTCCCTCAACTTCTGCTTCCATTATTCTACACTTTTATTCGTTAAAGAACAAACCAAATTATCTAGAGGAAAAGTGTCAGTGTTAAGTAAAGTTATAGCCCAGTCCCTGGCGTTTTCTACCACCAACAACTAAGTTGTCTTTATCATAAAGAAATCCAATAATAGTATACTTCTTGCTTCTATACTCACGCACAAATTAATATATCGAGACTTCCAAACAAATGGCACACATACCCCTCAACATCTCTCATCACAGCAATATTGTTTCAAGTTCATAATAAGCCACGTAATACCTGTTAACAACTGTCAGCACAGAAACATTGATGTTATAACCCTTAGATAGTAGACAGCATTTTTATAAATTACAATCAAGGCTTGTTTTATTAACATTTTCTGCCAAATATATATAAACAAAATCACACCAAAGTTTTATACATAAGAAAAACCACTATATGTCTGTTATTGCAATTGCCATCAAATAATTACTATATAGTTTGTCAGTTTTATTAAGCCATGTCACATCACAAAACAAATTTTAAATTCTAAAAAGCGTTTCGTGGTGGTACAAATGTTTCAAATTACACTGCAAAGTTTACCAACAATGTTATTCCAATGATCAAGCTAGCTAGCTCCTGTATATATACTTACATGACGGTGAGGAAAGTTTAATAAACTTTACTGCACAACGTATGTAAACAAAACAAACCTTTCTTTTTGTACAACCGTACTGTAAAAACATTTAAAAAATGGATGTATGCACTGTCACAGGAAGACAACACTATTAAAAGGTTTATTCTAGTACAGTAGAAGTAAAGAAACAAAACGTTTCTGCAAAAAGACAGACGTCTGAGAGGTAACTATTCTTACATCATTTCGGTGTGTTATTTATGTTTTCAAAACAGACCTTACAGATTGCAAACAGTTTTATTCAACATCTT
The DNA here is from genome assembly GCA_027564595.1 of Bythotiara depressa. NCBI lineage: Eukaryota > Metazoa > Cnidaria > Hydrozoa > Anthoathecata > Bythotiaridae > Bythotiara > Bythotiara depressa. The sequence goes on from JANTOQ010407572.1 coordinate 5,250, forward strand.
TACTATATGATAAGGAAGCTAATGTAGCTATAATACAAAACTACTAGGCTAAAATAAAATTTAGCAGAACGAATTGTTCTCCTTCAAAAATTATATGTTTTTTAGTATATTAGTTAGCTCTGTTCTACTCTGCACTATAAAGACTCTCACTACATTTAAATATGGAAAAGATAGCAAGCTAGCTAAGCACCAAAAAATGTAAATACTTTTGGTAGTTAGCTTGCTAACCCCGTTTTGTACAAAAGTAACCAGGGAGCTCTAGTTAGCTTGGTAGTTATAATAAGAGTAGCAGGAAAGGTCTGGATAACTAGCGACTACTAACACAGAAAGGCCTTTCAACAACCCAAAAACATGGGCGCTGGAAAATAAAAAACTCAAGTCAACTGACCTTAAAAACACGGACAGTAGACAAATCCAACTTACACCTCAGCTAGTAAAATACTAAAATGTACTCCAAGCAATTTCAATGAAACGGAAACTGGAAACTAACAGTCCAACCAGGACATAAAACCTCCAGCTACCCTTCCAGCAACTCTTCCAGATAAAATCGATAAACACCATGCAATGTCCGAGGAAGAATACTGCATAGCACCCTTCTCCGGGGAGATTATACTTTCACCGCTTATAACAACCCATAATTTACAACTTTTAAATCATGCGAAAGATCGCTGGGTTAGCCTACACGGTCCTTACAAAAAATCCTCAACGTACAGCCTAGCACAGAAAATGTCCAGACAGAAAAAACCATCCCGTAATTAAACGCTCCCCACTTAGGGTGAATCGAATAAAGAGTAAATTGTTTTACTAAATGTTTAAATGAACCTACGCCTTGCGCGTATGAATTCGATATCATCAGTACAATATTTGGCGTGGGTAAAGTCTCCTCAGCTCTATAGATAGTTGCCCGACTTTCTTGTTATTAATTAACAATTTAATGAATAGGCTGCCCCGAAAGGAATTTCTTTAATATTGTGCTTGTTCCAGAGCGTAAATTATTGAAATGTATTGTAAAATAAATTTGCTAAAGGTGATAAGACCCCCTGGTTCGCTATAAAATCATAAAGGTTTTCTATTATAAGTTTAATATAATCAGGATGTATGCACATACATTAAAGGTCGAATCTCTGTTTATACAACAAAATAGAAGGAATATATTTACACGTACCAGTGATTCAAAGGTCAAATCCTCGGTATTTCCGATATGTTCCTTTCGAAGATTAGGAAATCTTTTTAGTAGGTACTCTCCTTTGCTACTGCTTGCGACTGTCGTGTATACGTCACAATCTAAATTTAAACAGATTGCCAAGGCTGCTTGGCCAATGTCTTCACTGCCACAGTGTATCAAAATTGATTGCCCTGATTGGAGATTTCCACGAACAAAGAGAGCATAATATGCAGTTGAAAATGCCACAAGTACTGTTGCTGCTTCTAACAAACTCCAATTATCAGGAACGTCAAACACAAATCTTTCATCGACCATAACATGAGTAGCCAGCGCTTGTGTAGGGGACATACCCATTACTCTCCTCCCTTCATCATTCTTACCAGAAAATTCCATCCCTAAGATGCTGCCTTTCATACGAAGATAGGCTGGTAGTGCATCTGCTGAAAGTGTTCCATTTGCAAACATGATATCTCGGTTATTCAGTGATGTGTAATATACCGAATACAACTTCTTGCTACCTTCCCCCATTGGGGCATACTTCAGAGGTGACGAATTCCAAGACAAGGACGAAAAAACACCACGAGTTGCAATATCGAGATAAGCGTGTTCAACCTCTTCTGTAGAAGCATTTTCATTTTCCATAACATGGTGACGGTAGGAACCCCATTCTCCATTTTTATAGACATTCATTACCAAATCAGCGTTTCGGACTTCTTGGAACTTATCTAAATCATCATTTGTAGGATCAACTATACAACGTATTCTTTCTCCACCAGGCTCTTGTTTTAGACAATTTACCATACCAACAATTCCAGAGTTTAAATTCCTTGATCGTAACCATATGGGGGTCTCTAAACCTGAGTGTAACTCCTTTTGAAGATCTGGTATCCAGGAAAATGAAGGATTATCAACATCAATAAAAAATGAAGTTTCGTCCTCTTGGTTTTCTTTCGATAAGCGGTATAAAAATAGGTTTGAGTTTCCTAAGGTTTTTTTTGAAGCAACAAGAATAAACCCTGATTCCTTAAACAGATCGTCGAGGTTTTGTTTTGTGCGAAAGGAAGACTCATGAAGCAAAATAAAACCTTGTGGATATAAAATCGACTTTACGTTGCTCAAGATTCTTGGAATGTTGAACTTTGGGTATGCGGATAACGTTGAAAGTATGACGAGATAAACTTTTCCAATAACTTTTGGCGGTTTGGCAATTGGATTCCAGACACATGTATCAATATTTCGCTTTGTCACACTTTCTTCGATCTCCAATAGTTTATCTGAAGGGCTATCAGTCGCTTTGTACTCGATTTCTAACAACGGTGAACGGTTTAGTTTAGTTAGCACGTGTTCATATGTGTGATAATACGCTGCTCCAATCTCACAAATACCAAGCGTCGTATTAATTCCCATACTGCATTCTACTATTATATCTAACAAAACACCCAGCATTGGTCCCTGGCCAAGAATATCGTTGAACTTTACCTCTTTAAAAACTGGTTGGTTACTATCATGAGCTTCAGTATCCACATAAGGTGTAAATAAATACTCACACAGAACTACGTTTTGAACGTCTTGTCTCCTTCGTGCCACAGATGTATACACGTCTTAAAGATGAGAAAGATAAAAAAATTAATATTTATTTCTGTTTACATCAATAATCTACATTTAATTACGGTGAAGTCTGATATGGAAAGGTAATGTGTGCCATCATTTTACAATTGTTTTATTTGTTTGTTTTGTTTATTTTTGTTCGGTTATTGATATATTAATTTATTGATCTATTGATTTATTAATGTATTTTCTTCATCGATTTATTGATTTGCTGATATACTGATTTACTGATTTACTGATTTACTGATTTACTGATTTACTAGTTTGCTGGTTTACTGATTTGTTGATTTACTGATTTACTGATTACTGATTTATTGATTTATTGATTTATTGACTTGTTGATTAATTAATTTATTTTATGTTATTAATGACATTCATACTTTCTTTAAACAATTGAAGAAGCTGCAAGAATTATACTTTGATGCTAAAACGTTTTAGATATATGTAATATTTATCGGCGAATTCGAATATGAGTAACGGATTTGTAATTTTTGATGACGTAATTTCTGAAAAGGAGTATTGCACAAACACAAGACACCATTGAAAGATAGCTCCTTACGGATGTAATCTTCCTTTACGAATTTTATGAATCCATAATTAACGTTAACGATATCGATAAATATTTTATTTACTTATAGAATAGGATTCAATACATCAATGTGAATCTACCAAAAAAGTAATAACGAAACAAAGGAAGATAAAATGAGAAATGACGACTTACTGCAGAACTGCACCCCACCAGATGAGATAATATTCAATACTGTGTCCAAGTTCAGGTCACATAAACCACCTTTTGTAACGTTCAAATGTATTTGGGGGTCTACTTTAACAGACTGGAAACCAACTGGTAGATACATTTCATGTGATGGATTACGCAGAGTCAACTGAAGCATACTATCCAGAAAAGTGACCCAGTTGCTATTCCATTCAATTATACCATGTGTTCCTAAAAGCATATCCTTGTATAAGCCTATGAAAACTCACGAAAAACTTTTGTATCGTTATCAAGAGATGTATCTCGAAATGACACAAGAAAACTAGAAGACAGATTTAAAATTAAAATCATCAAAGAATGTCGTGTATTTCACAACAATGCAGCAATTCCGTAATTATTACAGCTGTTTTAAAAACCAACGGAAAGTATTATCGAGCAAGCATTGGCCGTTGACAAATGCACACTGCTTTTTCCAGAAAATAATAAGGGAATTCGAGAAAGTTCTCTGTCAAAACTCTGGATGTAGGTCTTTATCAAAATACCTGTTAGTGAACCACTTGTATAAGGAACATTTTGTATAGTGCCTAATCAGCCTTATTTTTGGCACACGCATTTACGTTTGATATGTACATTTTTTATCAATAAAGTAATGAACTTGAACTAAAGCAATAATTCAACAATGCTATTGAAGTAGTAAGCAAGAGTGGTGAAGGTAATACTGGCGTGCAACCAGAATTTTTTTGGGACATCTTAAGAAAGGGCGTAGTCATTTGTGTGTCAGTATTAAAACGAGCTATTTTAGCATTAATTATTACCCTGCAGGCCCGTAGGAACGAATTTTGTATTATGGAGCCTGCAATTCATAAGTAAATATCACCCGATGAAAAAAATATTTTGTTATACATTTCCTAAACCGCATTATTTGACCTTTTTAACTTAATTAAAAAGCTTCAAATTAGCACCAAGTAAGTAATTAAAGAAAATCTCCTCTTCTTATATTTCCTATTCTTTCTTACAAATTAAATGTTTTTAAAATTCATTTGTGAAAATTATTGAGGGGCTCCTATTCGACTATACAACTTTTGTTTATCATTCGAGACATTGATAAACGATTTATTTCATTTTAAGATTAACTTCTAAGATGTTTCCATGATGAAAAGTAAAGATTCGAATCAAAAAGTATGCTTAACATAAAAAATAGGGAACAGATTTTGAGAGGGCAGGGGTTCCGATCTCCCCTCCCCCTCTATTTGATCGCCTGCAATATGTTTTAATATGATATGTCTAAATTTCACTTTGCTGTTTACTTACCTTTGTCGTTTGCTTCTACTAATCCTCGGAATGCCGGTCCATACTCATAACCACGTAGGTTATATTCTTTGTATATGTTCTCTTTAGTCAACGTGATATCGTCTTCTGTAGGAGAAGCTGGGATGCCATATGTTGTTAATACTGGCTGATCAGGGATGAATATTTTTCCTGTAGCAAGTAACTGATCACCTTCAGAAATCTCAAATTTGTTGGAAGCGGCCATAAGCTGCACGGTAAGTATGATCTTCTCGTTAATCGAAAGTACAGTTGCGCGATATAGTTCAACATCTTCAATTTGAACTGGCATTTCATCATGCGAAATACCACCTTTCTTTGCTAAAGCTTTCCAAGCCAATACAAGGTAGCCAGTTGCAGGAAAGATAACTCTACCATCTATAATGTGATCCTGTAAGTAAGATTCATCAGAAGAGGAAGAAGCATCAATAAGGAAGTCGTAAAAATTACCACTGTTCGATAACGAGGTTTCAGGTAGGACATCCCATTCTTGCGAGTGGTCCCAACGCATTTGTGCCGCAATAGAGGGTGTGGTGGCTGGTACCGGGAAACATTTCTCTATTGTTAGGACACATGGATCAATATTAATCCCTTCCATATAAATTCTTCCAAGGCTGGTCAAGAACAATTCTACATTGTTAGAGTGATTCCTTTTCACAAGTGGGACAATAACTGCATCTTCCTTAAGAGATCTTTTAAGAATTGATTGCATAAGAGAATGTGGTGCGATCTCCAGTACTATAACGTTTTTAGGGATTTTTGTTAGTGCTTCTTGGTAAAGAACAGGGCTTGTCATGTTATTGACATGGTATTCAGTTGATGAATATTGAGCAAATTCGCTCTTCCATTGACCTTCCGGAATTGAGGTGCTCAACCATTTTGAAGAGCGTTTTTTTTTTGTAGTGATACATTTATCTAAAGCAGCTTGAAGGGCTGGCGCGATCGCTTTCATGTATGGTGAGTGAAAAGCATTACCAGAAGAATTAACTTCCTTTGCGAAGATACCTGCATCTTTTAATTCTTTGACAAATTTTGTGACCGCATTTACCTCCCCAGAAACAGTTACATTATCGATTGAATTGTGACAAGCAGGGTAAACGCCTTCAGGACATTGCTGTTGGGCTTCCATCCATGTCAATCCTACGGATGCCATAGCCCCTGCAGGAAGATTTGCTTCTTTAATGCACCTACCTTTAGATAAAGACATAAACACTTATCAGCACATAAACACTATATATAAACACTATATATATCTAATATATCTATATATCACAGAGAAATATACTACCAAACTTGATGGACATGTACGCGTAAATGAAATGAATAATAAATAAGTGGATAATACAAATATGAGCAGATAAATTCCAGAACTTATAAGGAGATACCTGTTACCAAGAGTTGCGTGATTATAAAATAAAGAAAATATAATAATAGGGTACAAGAGCTCTTTAGATGATCCTAACTAAATTGACTGATGTACTATGGGGAAAAAAAGAAAGTTTAAAACAGATACATGTATACTGTACATATATATAATAGTGAAAATAGAAAGTAAAGACAGATAACAACTAATAGAAGGAATAAATAAGCCATCATCACAATACATACATGTGTACAACATACTATACAACAATTACAGTCCAATTTTAACACATAAAGTAAAATTAACCAAAATCAAGTGCAACGTCACGCTCATTCAGTCCACAAAGTGTAAATGTATGGAATTTGAGTTGCTAAAATGACTCTTTTCTTTTTAAACTTTCGGTATCACTGACTTGGTCAATTAAATAAAATTTCCAGTCCTCCGTACCGTTATGGCCATATTGGGAAAGATGTGAGTGAATAAAGCTCTTGGGGGACAGATGTACTTGAGTTGTATTTCCGACTACATGATTAAAATAAATTTTGAGATGATTCTATAATAAAATATTTTGGAAATCTTTGATCCACTATATCTGGAAAGTTATCTATCCAATATGTAACAGCTTCTCAACCATACGTATGGGGAATACTTGTGTAAAGACTAGTTACGTCATATGTTATTAAAACTGTAATATTGTTATTTTTACGAGAACATATCTGTAGAAGATGTAAATTATGTTTGATGTAACTTTTCACAAGTATTTTAACATATTTTAAGGTTTTAAGAAAATATCATTTAAATTACTTAATTGTCGAGTAGGACAAGAAGGTCCTGCAACAGATGGACGAACCTTTAAATCAACAGGTTCCAACACACTTACATGTTCACTGTTTTGTTTTCTGATAGTCTCAGATATTATAGTAAATTTATGGATCTTTGTAGTCCGTAGAAGTTACTAGTTCGAAAGGAAGTTTTTGTTAGACAAGCTACTTCATTGTTTGTTAGATTTTCTTTGTATTTTGTTGTTAGTTTATTCAGTTTATAGTCATTATTATATTATCACAGTTAGAATACGTTTTTTATATGTCATAGTATCGTTTAAATGTAACTAGATCACATTTACATAGTGTGGTATACTCATTATGGCTCATGTGGTATACTCATTATGACTATACAACTTTTTAAATAACATTGTTATTATTTTTCAGAGTTTTTATTGCATCCCATTCCTGTGTTGTTAAATTTGACTTGCGTTTTGAACGAATTGCTGGAAAAGTTTGTGCATTTAAGAAATCTATCACAGTGTCTAATGTTTGGATTCTGTTTCATGTTGGGTTGAAATAACTTATACTTAATCAGTCATTTATCAAATTTAATTTTTTATTTCTTCATCTTCTGAAAAGTATTCTATCAGGTTTAACCCTAAATCTTGCCCGCGGAAAATTAAAACTTTAATAACTGTTGATCGCATAAAGTTATTAACTTGATATTTTGTGACTTTTCCTACGTCTCTATAAGAAGCAAAATGGGGCCAAAAAATTCCAGCTGTCAAGGGTAATGTCTTCCAAAACCTTTTTGCTAAAAACATTATCAAAAACCAAGTTCTCCCTAAGGCATTATTTTGTATTTTTAACAATAGAGGGACTAATTAATATCATATAAAGTTATGTTTGTAGCATAACTGAATATATATTTAGAAAATATTTTGTTTTAAAAGGAAAATCAATACACCTACTTTAAAAAACCCGGAACAACCCAGGTAAATTGTAAATCAGCAGCACCTGTTATGACGTCATGGGTCAAATAGTTTGACCTAATTGTCAAGACAATAGTCCATAGTGACTCTGGTAAAAATTCCAAAGCTTAATTCCATAGAGATCAAGAGATATAATAAGATTTGTACCGTGGGCAAAATTGACCCCCCAGGCTTTCACCGACCAAAAATAGCCCAGGGTTAATTTGCGAGTAAAATTTGGTACATCTTTTTTAATTTATAAATATTTCTTTGTGGAGTGGGCATAAACATTACACCTTCAAATAAAATGTTTTTGAATTTCTGTAAGAGTCACACTGGATAAATTTGTTATATTTGGGTGTAGAATTAATGTTCGTTTTTGCATTCAGAGCTCCCAGCACGTGAAAAATTATCGATATTCTCACCAATTACTTCTTTGTCTAACATTTGGTCATCTTCTTGTGTTTCTGGCACGATAATAGTTTCTTCATTTGTATGGTCGACTGTTATTTCAGTCTGTCTGGTTTCTTTACGATTTAGTTCTATTGTGCCAGTTCCAAATTCATCCAACGTATGCGTCCTGCGTCCTGTGTTCTTACCGTCCTTGTTGTTGGGTATTTTTGTTTTGGCATCCGGTTTTCATGTGGTTTCGGTGCATCTGAAATGTGTTTTGCCTCACTTAGCGTTGGCTAAATGTCATTGTGGAACTTTTTTGCTCTTCTAGCTTTTGTTGTGGGTTTCCTTTTTTGTTCTTTGTAGTTCTTTGAAATTTTATTTGATATTTTTTCCATTCTTTTCATTTTTGTTGTTCTAATTTTTTGTGGCCATGTCTCTTAGAAATTCATTGGAGAAGTTGTTGAGAAATCAGTTTTCTTTCTTGTCAAAAATTTTGATGGAAATCTCTTCCTCACGTTTGCAGTCTTTTGTCCAATCCCCAATTAGATTGTCACAGATTTCTTTATTGTAATCCTTGTTAATGTGTGCTACCATATCCTCATCAATTTTCAAGAATCTTTCTTGATATTTCCCATTTCGTAATTCTAAGATCTTGGTTTTAAACTTCTCTAAAGCTAATTGTTTTCTTTCTTGTGTTTCTTCTTGTGCTTCATCTTGGAAGGAATCGTCGTGGCATTTGTGGAGGGTCTAACACTAGTAAGTTGACGTAAGTGCCATGAATTCACTTAGCACGATGGTAGTTCCGAAAGGCTTGTTTTCTTGAGTTTAATGTATTTTGCTATAAATCGGTAATTTCTCGTCTAGAGAACAGCACATGTCTAGGCATTTTTTATACCTACCTCATCAGAAATAAAAATGAAAAAACATTTACCTATGTCATACTTTGATCGAATTTTGCAGATAAAATTCGAAATGGCGTTTTTCATGCTCCACCAAAGTTGTTGTCAAATATTCAAGGTGTATCTCTCTGTTGGAAAAAATGTTAGCAATATCCCTGCTGAATTTTCGTATTCTGGTGATCTTCTTCTTTCGAAATTTAGCAGCTGCATTGCATGCATAACTCCAGACAGAGATAAATATATTCTAACCAACGTTGTAGCATATGCAACTACACTGACATTTTCAAAATAAATGTTCAAGTCACCACATCTTGCGATGCGAATACCTGGAACGCCAAAATGCAAAAGAAAAGTTTGATTGTCCCTTCATGTGTGTTTTCAGCATATATTGGAATCCATTGAGCTAAGAATTTTTTATTTTTTCTAATTCAAAGGAGATCAGAGAAGTGGGGCATGCCGCGAGTGGAGGCGACTTGCTATGAGGTACCCATTATGGATTGAAAAAATCCGTAAATATAAAAAATTAATTTCATAACTGAAACAGCCGTGACCAACACTTTGCTTACTACAATCTTTGCAATATGCTACGTACATTACAATTTGTGATGTACACGTACTTTCTCTTCTAATTTTAAATGTTCTCCCTGTGGCAAATGATGAAATAGAAGTTGTTTCATTCAAATAATTGTTGCAAGAATCTCAGTTTGTTTTACATTTCGTGTATCCAAGTTCATTTTTTGATGTAAAAAAGATCACTTCGAAGTAACAGATCACTAAGATTTTCTTCTCTTTTGTTGGCAACAATCACCGATCCATTAGATATAAGTTTACAAGCTCTAGTTGGTTTTCGATAATGTGCGGATGGCGATTAACGATACACTTTTTACATCCGGTCCTTTTGGGTTGTATTTGGTCGTAAACACTATTGGATTTCTGTTGTTAGCTTTAATAACTTTTTTTCTAGCATCATGTCCTGAAATGGACAAGACATTGGCAAATGACTTTTTCACTATATTTTCGTTGTACCCACGATGAGATAGGTAAGACGTGTATTCAGCAGCCTTTTGGTTTTTCTCTTCAACTGTACTTCATATCCTTCGTAGTCTAAGAGTTACACCATTTGGAATTCCATTAATTGTTGCCCAATTATGGCATGATGTTGCATGAAGATTGGATGGAGTCAGTGGACTTACTATACACTGTGGCGGATAAGTGGTTGTTATGTAAAGTTATTTTAGTCTAAAAAACACAACTGATTTCTCCAAATCTTCAATGTGAATTTTAAGTCCTCATTTAATGAATTCATAAAGTAGAAAATCTCATTTAACGTTTCTTCTGATCCAAACCAAAGTAACAAACAATCATCTCTATACCGCCCATGATATAGTAATTCTTGGTATGTTAACTCCATTTCTTCGAATAATGCATCACTCTCTGAAGAAACTGTCATATCAGCATCGGAGCAGGAGTTTGGAGCTCCAGTGGCGGTTCCATTTGTTTGTAGAAGATTTTCGTATGCAAATACAGAGTTGTTTTTAAATAAACAAACCCTCAATGATGCATTCTGTAGATGGCTTGTTGTTGGTTCGTGATTCCAAGAGTGATGTTACAGCCTTGATTCCATTTGTGTGATCGGTGTTTTTTTAATTCGACTAGGAAGGTTTTCACAAGTCGTCCCTATGAATCTCGCTAAATTCTCAATAACAGTGTTATAACCTGATGTAAGTAGACGGACTGAATTACCAAGCTTATGTGTCTGGTAAAAAGTTGAGTTTTTCCCTGCTTTTGCTTCAAAGTTAATGATATAATCTTTCCACTTCTTAGATATTTCACCAGCATTAAACCATTTATTAGCCCAATATGCTGTGGAGTTGGATCATCATCCAGTTTAACAAATGTACTTCTTTCAATTTGCTCCTGTCTTTTGTTTATCTGTCTCTTTATCAACGATTACAAACCGATTACCTTTATCCTGAGTACACATAACAAGATCCCTATCCTTATTAAATAATTGTTATTTTCTCCACATTTCCTTTTTCTCTTTAACCTGAGTTTATGATGATAGGATGGTGTACGTTAAGTTATTTATTCGGTATTGGATTGAGTGGGTCATTGGTAAAAAACAATGTTTTATACGATCTCATTAACCTTGATGCAAATTCTTTCGCACTTGTTGAATTCTTGAGCCTTTCTTCAAGGATAGGATTGAGGGTTTCACATTTTCGTTGAAATAGCGATCTTACGTAAACAACAACGTAAGCAGCAATAATTCTTTGTGCAAATGCTTTTGATCTTTTTTTTTGGTTTGTTGAAGATCGCTTGTAAAATGAAACGGGTTTCCCCATCAGTTTAAATGAAGACTTCTCCAAGATTCTGTCAAAGTTGCAATTTCCTAAGTTTGAATGAAAGTTAAGCTTGGAACCTTTTGGTATAGATTTGTACCTCAGATATGTCGAAATAAACACAATATGATGTCTGTAACGTATGATCTTGTTGATACTAGCCAGTAAAGTACGGTTTAATTCTTGAAAAGATGGAGACTATATTTTGATATCCACATCTAGTACATTGATACGGGTAGGCATAATATATATTTAACTTGTAGCCAATGTTTAAACGTGTTTAATAAATATTTATAGTGAAAACACATTTGATATTATCAATATTTCGACTATTACAAGGCTATATCAAGATTTATGTAAAAAATGTACTACAAGTGACTCATTTATTGTAAGAATTTACACCTCATTAAACATCTTGATAGCAGTATATATAATAACATTTGTATAAGCCAAACATTAGAAAAATAAACCGTAAAATAGAACATAGGACTAATAATATTTATTTATAAAACCTCAAGAGAAATATTCAATATGCATCATATAACATTCTTACTTACATATCTTATGACAGTTATTATGATGGCATTCATACACGGTGGAATATTCATCAACAATGAGCCCTCATTCCCGCCCGTGAACACGAGTAAGATGAATATAAGAAGGACGGTTGCTAGATTTGCTAGATTTGTTCTTACATTTGTGTAGTCGTGTCAACACGGTCGGTTCAGCGGATAAGGGGGACGATATATTCAAGAGACTTCAAGAAAAACTTTGTGAATTCAATATAATCTTTGATGTAGTTAAAGAATATAAATAACTTATACGAAGTTTATAAGTTACAAGAAAATATTATGAAAGAATAGATAGACACAGCATAAGGTAAGGACAATAAGAACAAACATAAAAATACACTTATTGTTGCGTTATGTGCGTAAAGACGTTGGCAAATGTATGGTTGAGACCATTTGTTGTTTATTTCTAACATATTCCTGTGCTATTTAGCCGTTGCTTAGAGAATTAAACCATTTTTCCTGTTCATAGAGGGACTTACTTCACGAAGAGGCGACTTGATAAGGCGACTTGATACTAATGCGAGAGGGATCAACACCCCACGCACATGCAATAAATAGCCGAATAATGGGAACAAAACAGATATTAAAACTAGTAACAATCGCACACTAGGCAACTACATCACCAGAACAACGCTGCTCACGCCCTTTATTTATAGCATATACAGACTTAATTAACTGTGGCAACGTTATGACCAGAATATGAGAGAGAATGGAACACACCAAAACGCATTTAGAAATTTCCCACATAAGCAAAACTGTTAGTAATATTAGTGCACCTACCTCTCCAATAAGCAGCCATGAGAACTTCCTCAGCAGAAAAGCATCCATCTGCATATGCACAACCAAGTTCTCCAATACTGTGCCCAAGCATGCCATCAGGTATAATCCCTATTTATGAAAATGCATTATTACTTGTCAGTTAGTTAATTTAGTAAGTTAGTAAAAATCATGCAACATTCAAATTAAAGGTTGAAAGTTTAATGTGCCAAATTGTAATGTATTTTATCCCAGAATTGCCAAAAATATAAGGTTTACAAATCGATAGAGCAAACAGGCATAAGAATTGGGGGTATAATACTACTGTTATCCATAGGAAAAGAAAAGTGTTCAATAATTTTCTTTAAAATATCACATTTACATTTCATGTACATTTCTGAAAATTCTCATGTGGAGGAGACGGAACATAGTCACATCGCCGAAAGGCGTGGCTGGTAGTCACATTGAGATGCGATACTTTAATTTTATATCCTACCAAGTTTCGAATCCACATCCTAATTGGTATGCACTTCCTTAAAACCCTTCCTAGAGGAAAGTGTATAACATTATGTCAAATAATGGTCTGAGAGAAGATTGCGTTATGATGCCAATTCCATTGTTACTTATCAAAATAAACTTCAAGTCTGTACTGTTAATGCATTTCAAATTTTTTTAAAAGACTCTGCGGAATAGTTTATATAGAGAGGTCCGGAAGAAGATTACATTATACTGGAAAAGCGTTGATAACTCATACTACTAACTCAGTACCGATACAGGAACGTACATTTGTGGAAAAAACCTACGCAGAGAGAGAGAGTAAACATCAACACGTAATGATGCGGGACCGATATTTACACTACGATGTTCATTTCGCAATTATGTTTGATAACAAGTTTCATTACTGGGCCATTACCGGAAGTTGTATATTTATTTTAAAAGTATCCATGGTGTGGAGTGAATGTTGTGACGTCACTGAAGGGCGTGATTGATAACTACATTAGGAAGAAAATGTCTTAATTGTTTATCCCACTAAGCGTCAAGTCAATATGTGTTTATTTATTAGCCTCCGAGGAGGAGAGTGAGAGTCCCTTCGTCATCGAAAGGAGTGTTCGGTTATTTCATTGTGTTAACATTTACTTTATTATTTACCCTATTCAGTTTCAGTTCCATAGTTTTATTGTAATTTCCATTACTATGAAGCCTGTATTGTGGAGACTGACATTATGACATTGGCAAAGGTTACAGTACACTATTCATGCCTTACGTTTATACTTGAATGTCGCCTTTTAAAGGAATTTTATACACGTATATACATCGTAATACAATATTTACATTTAATAGTTTTGTTGGATCTACAATCTTGGTCATTAGTTATTGGACTTTTTGGAGTTTTATGTTGATTCATATGATAGCACCTTTTCCTTCACGTGTACATTCCACGATATTGCGGTTAGCAGTTGGTGAGAAATCTCGTAGTATCGCACGTGCCTCTTTAATTGTCCTTATTTCACTGACCCACACATTTTATCACCTCATAAAGGCCTCAAATAGAGCAATACTCCTAGGATAGCGAGACCACTTCCTTTGTCTAACCGTGCTGTATAGCCACTTCACTTCTCTACCAAAGTACGTAAGATCTTAAATCATTGGTAAACTGGAAAACGTTAATTATTTATCTAGTTATATCAATGAACACATTCGAAGCAGCTGTGGAATTCGATTTTTTTTTTTAGCGTTTGGTTCGTATATAATATGACCAAGATTGTAGTATTGTAGGAAATAAGCATAAACTGTACTGAACATGGTATTGTCAATTTAGAGTTCAGAAAGCATTGTTCATAGTTTCGTGAAGTAATTTAAATTTCCAACCGCAACGAACGGTCTATTTCGTGTCTACAAAATAATTTCGTATATAAATGAGATTTTTTCACTAATTTCAACATCCGTTGATGAAAGTAGTATATCACGAATTATAGCTCAACTCTGGTTCATCATGTAATAAATATATCATAATGTTAAGCGAAATAATATTGAAATTATCTTATACTCGCGATTACTGATACCTCGGATAACTGAAACTTTTGTTAAGTGCGGGGGAAGCAGAAGATGCAAACCAAAATTATTTTGGACAAATACAAATGTTTAAAGGAAATAGACAATGTTAGCTCGTGTCCTTCTGTAGCTATAAAGTATGGTGTTCCAGTATGTGAAATCTCTCACTGGAAAATGGACAAAGAAAAAATATATTCCACCATTGAAGAAAGCAGTATAAAATGAAAAGTTTAAAAATCATCTCCCTATAGAAAAGATAGATAAGGCAGCTACGTAGGTCTGTTAAATGCAAGAGCTGCCCTTATTCCTGTCGCTGCAACTATACTAAAAATGAAAGTATTGATGTTCACTTTTATGGTCTCTGGATTATATCGATTGAAAAATAGATACAACGTAACATTTAAAACCGTGTCAGGTATGAAATAATGTCTTACCCATTACAACCCGCAGACATTCGACGTCATTTCGACGTTGATATGAAGTTGTAACATGGTCGCGACGTCGACCGACCATTAATTTTTGTCGATATGACGAACAGTTGTTCGACGTCGATTTTATTAACCTGATTTCGATGTTGAAACGATGTCGGGTTGTCGACGTCGTATTTATTAACCTAATTTCGACATCAAAATCGTGACTGGTTTTCAACGTCGTATTTATTAACAACATTTCGACATTTTCGGCCTAATTTCGACGTTGATTAGTTGTATCTAATTCTTCTTTCCTTTCTCATACAAAAGTACCACTCATATAAGCTTATAATGATTTTATTAAAACAGTAAATGAAATTAATTGATGAAATATCCCCAATTAAAGAAACATGTGTAAAAAATAACACACAAGAATGGGTTGATGGAGAAATTATTGAGGGAATTAGAATTAAAGGCAAGAGTTTTCGAAAATTTAAAAAGACTAGACTTCACGAAGAATGCAAAAAAATACAAAAAAGCTCGAAATAAATTACAGGAGAAAATAAAAAAGAAGAAAAGAGATTTAAGCTTAAATTAAACGAAAATATAGCTAAACCAAAAGATTTATGGAAATATTTAAAATCATTAGGATTGCAATCCAATAAAAATTCATCCAAAATTTGTTT
>JANTOQ010407573.1:0-11867 GCA_027564595.1 Bythotiara depressa
AATCAAGCCAAGGATGATACAATTGCAAAGTGTGCAACCCATTAGAGATGGTCAAGCACGTTAAACGATGGGTAGGTTGGTAGGTAGAAGTAAATGATAAAAGAAAAGCCATTCATCGTTCTCAATGTCTTATTTTAGAACATACCCTATTCCGGGGTGTAAGCTTCTTAGAGAATTAATTAGTTCAATTTTTAAGCCTATAAAATGTAGTTCTTCGACCCCCCGTTTGTTTTTAATTTCTCTAAAACCTAGAATATAGTACAATCCACGGCCGCTCGTTCTGGCTTTCAGCGTCAAAAACCTACATTAAACAACGATCTACGACCACTAGATTTAAAGGACATCTACTCCTGCCAGATTTCTAAGCCTACAAAGCGTAGATTTAACAATGATTAAACTTAAGCCACTAAAACTTAGTATAAAGTATGATATACGGCTGCCTTTCAAATCCAACGCGAGTCTGCGAGTCTGACTCGCGGGAGGACCCTCGCAAGAGTACTTCACGGGAGTCTTGTTAGACTCATGTGTACTGGCTGTAATAAATCATTTCCTTTCGTATCTAGCGCTAAATAAGTGCCGCAAACGTAATTTGCAACGCATTTCCTTTCGTAACTAGCGCTAAATAAGTGCCACGAACGTAATTTTCAAATAATTTCCCTTTGTATCTAGTGCTAAATAAGTGCCAAGAACGCAATTTTCAAAGCATTTCCTTTCGTAACTAGCACTAAATAAGTGCCACAAACGTAATTTTCAAATAATTTCCCATTTTATCTAGTGCTAAATAAGTGCCGCGAACGTAAAGTTCAACGCATTTCCTTTCGTAACTAGCGCTAAATAAGTACCGCGAACGTAACTGAACACCTTGATCTTACGGAATAACAGATTCGCCTAAGACTCGTGTAAGATTCTATATGGGAATCTTTTTAGACTCACGAAGGCTAACATCGGATTTGAAAGCCCATCTTTAAGCCTCTAGAACGTATATATCTACAACCTCCATCCACGTTTTAAGGATCTAAAACCTGACTTATGGGACAATCTATGATCGTTAGTTCCATTTTGAAGCTCTAAAACCAGGTACTGAAATAAGTGCCGGTCATCGGACATCAGTCATGTCCGACGAATTCCATTTTTTGGTCTTTAAACGGTAAACCAAGGTTGTTTTAACGGAGATCTACTACCCCGTCCGGTTTTTAAGCCACTAAAACTTTGAATAAAGTGCAATCCACAGCCTCTCAATCCATTTTTTAAGCCTCTAGCTGTAGAATGTTGATTTTTCATGTCTTTGAGTCTTAACACTGTATGTCGTATTTGTTCAAAAACTAAACTTTCTTAGTGTCAACATCTCTGCTCATCAGCTTTGCAAACATATGCCCATCGGAGGTGATGTAGGATGGGGTTAATGGGAAGAAGAGACAAAAAAATACGTTTTAACGTCGGTTTGACAAGGTTGCATGAAATTCTCTTTAATAAATACTTACATTTTTGTCTACTGTTTCTTCAACCATACATTGTGAAAAAATTTATATAAGTACTTACCATAGCATTTTTGTTTACTGTTTCTTCGGCCGTCCACTGTGAGAATTATGTGAGGTAACCTACTTCTTGTTCTTCATACAAAAATAAAGCTAACACGGATGCAGAATAAATGATATAATTTCAACCACCACCCCCTGACCCATCATAGAAATAGCATGGGCAGAATAGCATGGGGGCATAATCGAATGAAAATGAATCGAAAGTAGGTTTTGCGGCATTATTTTTAGCATTAGAATCGAGTGACTTAATCTGTAAATATAACACTGTTTAACAAAATAACTTTTATTCGTGGAACACCTTTTCCTTCGCCTGGATGCACCCAAGGATGTTATAAATAACACTCTTGGAAATGAATGAATGCTAAACTCGAAATGTGTTTTGTCTAAAGTTGTGTGTATTTCATACCTTCTTTAAACCAATATTTATCTCCAAATATATTTCAATTTTTAATGTCTAACCTTTTCCCTTCCTGATAGAGTAGTGTCCACTATATGGGAAACTTCACGCAGTTCCTGAAATTTAGTGTCCGCTATAACGAGTATAAGGAGGTTTCCGCTTTATAGGATGTCCGCTATAGATATGTTTTGACTTTATATATTATGACATCTACCAGGTTGGGTAAGCATTATATTGTCTATTAAAACTAAAAGAGAATCACTGCAACATGTCAAACCTACGATAAAACGTGTTTCTTAGACTTTCCTTATTCTCCTATATTGTGCATTAAATATCTACGTGGTCATTTTTATTTTCAGGTGGTGAAACATCTACGATGCAATGAAGTGGTCAGTCATGGGACAGAACATTATACAAGTTTTAGTACCGGTTATTATTATGCAGTAATTTTTTGTTTGTTTTTTTGTTTGTGCTGCTACAATTACAAAAAGATATCTATCTACCAGGTTGGATAAGTATATTTTGTTTATTAAGTCTAAAAGAGAAAATCACTGCAACATGTCAAACCGACAATAAAACGTTTTTCTTAGACTTTCCTTTTCCCCTCCTGCATTGTGCGATTTGTGGTCATTTGTTACTATTTGGTATACTCAATTTGTGCATTAATATCATAGAATCCCGAATATAAGCAATTCTACTTTGCGTGTACAAACACAAATTACTCACCAGTTATGAGCCCCTTGATATAAGCCCTTACAAAAAGGCCTTTGAATAGGTATAAGCCCAGGACATATATTAAAGATTCTACAATGTAAAAATTATTTTAGATTGTTTCAAATCTGTAGTAAGTGTGACCATCACTTATATTTAAAACTGGTGTGTTTAAAAGAGAAATATAAGGTTGTGTTTTTCTAAAGTTAGAAAATCACAGTAGCGGCTGTCACAAGTATATATAGCCTAGGGGGTGTAACGGGAATTTGTAGAAATTTGTTATGTTCTTCTCGTAACTACGAAAATTGTCAACTACTTTTCTCCATAACATTTCTTGAGAAAACCAACAATAGGTATATTTTTCTGCCACTTTAATTTAGTCAGAAAGGTAATACATTTATAGTTAGTTTTTCAACAACAAAAAAATGCTAGAAAAAAGTGTAAAATAAAAACGTAAATCGGGAAAGATAAATTCTGGTTAATAAGATCATTAACATTTTTCTTACACAAGCTTCGTAAAATCACAAAATACTTCTGGTAAACAAGATCATTAACAGGGGTCATTAGTAACATCTTCACACTTTTTAAAGTCATGAATAGATAGTAGTAACAATAATGATGTGAAAAATGTAGAAATACTTCTAGTAAAAAAAATTATTAGCAGAAGTCATTAGTAATATCTTCACACTTTTTTGAATTACGAATAGATAGCGGCAACGATGATGAATGACGAAATAATTCTGGTAAACTAGATCATTAGCAGAGTCATTAGCCACAACTTTACACTTTTCACCGTGTATGTTCTGAACAGATAAAAAAGAGATAAGAATTTCCCTCTCAAAAATATGTATATTATATATATATATCTATATTCATAAACACATAAATTTATACTATTGTTATTGTTATTATATCTTCAAGTGTATCACTAGCCTCGCTTCCAATCCGTTATGTTACTACCAAAAGGATTAATTAAGTTTCTTTGATTTTGAAACCCATGATAAGCAACGATCTAGGACCTCTAGTTCTATTTTAAGGCTCTAAAAATAGGTTTAAATAACGATCTACAAGCGCTAGTTCAATTTATAAGCCTCTAAAACATTGATTAAACGGTGATCTACGACCCCCGTCTGTTTTTCAAAGCTCTGAAATTTATGATATGATAAGCAACGATCTAGGACCGTTAGTTCTATTTTTAAGGCTCTAAAAATAGGTTTAAATAACGATCTACAAGCGCTAGTTCAATTTATAAGCCTCTAAAACATTGATTAAACGGTGATCTACGACCCCCGTCTGTTTTTCAAAGCTCTGAAATTTATGATATGATAAGCAACGATCTAGGACCGTTAGTTCTATTTTTAAGGCTCTAAAAATAGGTTTAAATAACGATCTACGAGCGCTAGTTCAATTTCTAAGCCTCTAAAACATTGATTAAACGGTGATCTATGACCCCGTCTGTTTTTCAAAGCTCTAAAACCCATGATAAGCAATGATCTAGGACCGCTAGTTAGATTTTTAAGGCTCTAAAAATAGGTTTAATGATCTACAAGCGATAGTTCAATTTCCAAGCCTCTAAAACATTGATTAAACGGTGATCTACAACCCCATCTGCTTTTGAAAGCTCTGAAATCTATAATAAGCAACGATCTAGGACCGTTAGTTCTATTTTTAAGGCTCTAAAAATAGGTTTAAATAACGATCTACAAGCGCTAGTTCAATTTCTAAGCCTCTAAAACATTGATTAAACGGTGATCTACAACCCCGTCTGCTTGTTCTAATTCACGTGAATTGACCGGTAAATGTTTAGAGATTAACTGTAAATAATTTTATTAACGGTAAATAAATTTATTGATGGTCAATTTCTAAACATTTACCATGACAAAATAAATAAATTTTTAATAACTAATAAATTTTTCCCCCTAATTTTCTATTTCATTTCTAAAACATTTACCTCCTGGAAAGAAGCAATATAACAAAGAAATCTGTAATTAATTTGTCCATTTCAGGGGACACTGCATTAAAGGGTTACGATTCAGACAGGGGGACATATATCCTCGTTTAATTAACGTTTTAGAGGTTTAAAAATGGAACTAGCGGTCGTAGATCGCTGTGTAATTCTATGTTTTAGAGACTTAGAACCAGCGGTCGTAGATCGTCATTAAATCTACGTTTTAGAGGCTTAAAAATGGAACTAGCGGCCCAAATCGTTGTTTAATCCACGTTTTAGAGGCTTAAAAATCGAACTAGCGGGAGTAGATCGTATTGAAATCTAAGTTTTAGTGGCTTAAAAATGGAACTAACGGTCATCCAGAAAGCTACCGTGCGTAACTTGACAGACAATTTTATTAGCTTTAAAAAGCATACAGCTGAATTTCAAGGCTTTGTAAATCTAGCCAAATTACCACAAATCATGTTTTAAAATTTTGCTTCAATCAATGGATAAATTCTAAAAAGGAAGACATTGAGAAAAATAAACGGCCTTTCCTTCTGGTTCATTAGGAAGTGCTCAGTGTCCAGACAATCTGTTTAATGGAATTCTTGAAATTCGTGTTTTATATAACGTATTCACGTTATAAAATAGGATATACAACCCTATCTGGTTTTAAAGCTCTCAAAACATAATAATCAAATTTAAAAAAAGTTCAAACAAAAATTCTCAGAATCATGTATTATTTATTATATATTAATAATAAGAATACCAACCTGTTTCTCGTACTCAAAAGAGTGCAAGTTGTTTATTTACAGTTTATAAAATGAAAGAGACTGTTCATAGAAAAGAATTCATAGATATAATTCATAGACAAGTTTATTCATAATAACATAATAACATTAATTGCATCGCGACACCCACGATATCAGATCGTGTGTACCGCGAAGTTTCTTCCTGATACCTATCGCGGCGGTCACGATAGACAAAAAAATTATCTATCAGGAAGGTCACGATAGAATCGTGGATCGTGACGGACCCGCACGATACACGATACACGATGTTAAGCAACCTTTTTGCAGTACTGTAGTGTTGAATATACCTTTCTTGAAAATCAGCAATTGCACCAACAATTTCGAAATAATATCATAAATTCAAACGTCACCTGTCAATTAGGCAACATTGTTTATTTTATCATGCAGGTATAGGTCAATTCTGAACAGTGCTTTAAAATTCCAGTATTCATGCATAAAAATTTTTTTTGCATGTAAAATGTTTTTTTGCATGTATGTGAGGGTGGGCATGGGAAGTTTGAAATTAAGAAGGCTTTGACCTGATTGCCATGTGGCATTGAAATTTTCAACACACGCTTCTTTTTTTTTAAAGAATCTGATCTGAAGGTCATTTTTTATAAACTTCAAATTTTCATGAGATTTGAGAAAAGTCTATTACTTATGCATTTTTAATATATACACTAATATTAGAAAGCCACACCACAATAAACATGTATATATGCCCAAAACATTATGTGGCACAAATCTAAAGAAAGCATTTTTTTGTTTTCTTATATCAAATCAACTTTGCTAATCTAGCAATTACAAATGACTAATTACAAACCTAACATTGTATTATGCAATTTATTATTTATTTACTCAAACAATTAATTCTGTCCCTGTAAAATAAAAATTAAAGATATGTAAATACCAACTAACCAGCTTGCAAGTTTCAAGCCTTTTTTGCCAGGATAAGCATAGGAGTCGTATATACAAAGCTTCCTATCATACCTAAAACAGAGGGTGTGGTGTATATAAATGGTATGAATCTTGCTTCCTACACAGACTGCTTCAACAAATATAATGTACAGGAAAACAAACAAATAAAATATCCACAAATTAATAAATAAATAAATAAATAAATACAGCAGAATATGCAATGGTAATTGAAAAGTTAGTTCATTATCAGGACTACTGAATATGAAGTTACCCTGGATTACTCAGCAGGACATTATAACTAAGTTAATGTTCTCTTACCCAGCAGAGTAAACTCTTGTTTCATGGCATACAATTCCTTTCACAATGTCAGTGTGATCACGTGCAACAAATGCTAAATACAACAAATGCATAATTAAAGGTAAGAACCAAAGTCACACAATGCCATATAAAAGTCACCTTAGGTAACATGAATCAGTACACTCACATCACATTTAAACATCTCACTTTTGTTTTTTATACCTTTTTATAAATCCCTTTGCAATTTCTCAGCAATGTCTTATTCACTCTGCTAACTGAATTACCTATCAGTTTAACTGAAAATCTAAACATCTCCATGGTCATCATTTGTTTATAGATTATAAAGATTACATTTGTTAAGATTGTAAGTGGCAGGGTGTCTCAAACACAAAACAAATATCTATCACCAACCATGTAACAGGAGTGTTAATAACAGTAATTATAAAGAAGATTGCTTAAATAATGAAATAAAATAATCCAAGAAATCCAAGGTTTACCTTTATCACTGATGTATTCATTACCATCTTTTGCTAGAAATAGAAAACAGTAATCTGCCATCATAACTATTAATAACATTCTGTGAATTTAAGAAAGTCTTTCCATATCAATTACATTTTTAAGAAAGCCTTTCTATGTGGATTACATCTTTAAGGAAGCCTCTCTGTATGGATTTCATATTTTAAGAAAGACTTTTTGCATGGATTACATCTTTTCAGAAAGACTTTCACTCTCACTTACTGAAATATGTTTATATTTGTGTTAATATAATATAATATAATATAATAATACTTACGGGAACAACAAAGACTATAAACTCTAAGTGCACTGTTTACACCTAAAATAAGGTGATTTCTTCTAGTGTTCCAAGCCATTGCATATACTGGGATGCCAATCTTAAATGAAAATAGAACATTGCAAGTAATACCTTCATATTCTTCCATTCTGCATCCATAAATGAAAGAACTATATTTAATTTCATTCAATTTTAGTAACTGTAAATTTTATTCATTTAAAAAATACATGTTTTGAAATAGTCCTATGAGATATTTACAGATTACCTTTGTCATAAAAATAGGCATCATACTTGATCCCCATGCAATCACAATGCCATCATTAGCAGCAGATAACATCAGTTTTGCACTGCTCCTTTTTGAAAAAATAAGATAATTGATCAAAATACATAAAAATTTATGCGTGTATAATTTTTATCAACACCGGATTAATAGGAACATAACTTGTTTGTGTGTTGCTACAGTAGATGTAGTTGCTACAGTAGATGAAGATATGGGCCATATAAAGGCTATTTTTATAAACCTTTCAGAAATAGTGAACAACTTGTAGTACCATTGATTATTGAGCTTATGTCAGATAGTATGATTTTGATATTAATAATTTGATATCAGGGCATTGGCAGCATCAAGTATAACATCATTCTTTTCAACAAATCCATTAAAAGCTTTTGCTTGCCTCAAGCGAGCATGATCACAATGATAGAGACATACAAGACAGTTATAAATGCTGCAATAGTATGAGAGCTCTCTTAATAGGCTCTCCATCGCATGACAGACCTATTCTCAACACATCCATTAATTCAATGACATTAATAATATTTTAAAGTCTCTCGATACCTTTTAAACAAGGTGAATAAATGTTAAAAATATTACACTTCCTAATTTTTTCTTCAAACAAAACTTTGCAGTCAACAATATGAATAGTAATCCTTTAATTATCCATTAAAAAAATTGATGAAATTCTAAATCATGGTGGAAAAAACCCTTTGAAAACCGACCTTTTTAGACGCATTTTAAATGCTATAAAGAGTTCTAAGTTGCTTCAAGTTGTTTTAAAATCACTAAATTCCAATCCTCTGTGGCAACACTGACTAGAAGATAAATAGCGTGTTCTGAATTTTTTTGTGTGGTCCTATTTCCAGAGATATTGTATATTTCAATGCACGGAAACATTACCAATACGACCACTATTCACTTAAGCGTGCCTATACATTTTGAAAGAGATGAAAACAAAAAAATTCAGATCACTCTTTTTTGCACAATGTGTATCTCTTTGACGTCAGAAAATTTTAAAGTCACATGACAATGATATAATGAGTTGGAGCTAAATATGTAACTTCATAAGCGATAAGCCTGTTCATTAATGGTACAGCTTTTCCGAATGGCTGTCCTTTAATTTCAAGAGACAGCAAAAGAGTAAGAGAACAAATAGTAGCAGGTAATGTGTAGTAAACGCGCGTTGACCGGTTAATTAAAAAGTGTTTCGTTACTATGGAGCAAAATAGAATAGCCACAAAAGAAAATTTGAAATAGACAGCTAATTAGATAATAATAAATAGATTTTTAAAGTGGATACGAAGACTGCACATTTCTCAGGGTACTCTAAAAGGATGATATCAGTTAATAATGCAGAGAAAACATCAAATTGTTGCATAAAAAATGTTTGTAGTCCCCATAAAACATTTCTAAATCATTACGTAAAAATAAAATGAAGAAATTTTTTTTCCGTTTCAAAAGGTATCGAGAGACCTTAACAGTTTCCTTCGTTTCTTTTGTATGTCCCTCTATCATTGTTATTATGGTCGCTTGAGATGAGCAAAAGCATTTCTGGATTTATTGAAATTAATGATGATAAAAACACCATAAATAAGAAAGAAAATAAGTGAGATATCTTGTTGTTTTTGTGGAAATGTGCAATATTGCCGGTGATGCTAGTGATAACAATGTACTTGAAATACTTTTCTTAGTACAAATGTGCTTATGCAAGCATAGGTTTTACTCTTTCCTCCACTGCTCGCTCTATACAAAACAACTCCTTTTGTGCATCTTTGCTATATTATATACAGCACGTACAATGAAGAGCTATGGTTAAAATAATTAATTCATCCATCTGGAATTATAATGCACAATGTCACCTGAAACTAAGAATAAAATTGTCTTTTCATTCATTATCATATCTACTTTTCATTAACGAACACTGCATTTTCCCAAGATAAACATTACAAAAATATTGTTATTTGTGCCAGATAATTTCAGAATCATATTTTAATTTTAATTGTGTGTCATCTAAAGTAACAAACAATCAGCACACCATGTTTGAGAATTTTGTAGAAAACAGCCTAGTTTATTAATTACATAAAAGATATTGACGTTTGTTTATTAATGTTTATCACAGCTCATTATTAATGTTTATCACAGCTCATTAATGTTTATCACAGCTCAATTAAATAGTACATTTTAATCATTCATTCATTGTTAAATTAAAACAGTTGAGCCAGAATGCGGATGCGCATTTATTTAATTATTTTCTAGAAAATTATTTTCGTGATACCAACTGAATAAAGCTATCACAAGTGACTTTTACAGCCGTTATTATGATTGATTTTATGACTGTTGCTGACCGACTCTTAACTAGTTTTTTAAAGAAAATTTGTGTGACAAGTAGTAATCAAACATTTTCTAATCCATCTTTCTCTAGTGTGTTCCCGTGGATATAGTACCACAAATAAAATTTCACGTATCTTATTCCTGTGACACAAAAGAAACTTTATTTTTCTAAGAATTTTGTTATGGCTTTTGTTTCTTGTTTGAATATTTTTTACATAGCATTTTTTCCACATGATTGATTTTTTCTTTCCCTCAAATTAAAGGATGTACAAGACTGATCTCTACACACTTAGCAGCAGCTAAGAAAAAACATTTTACTGTCTGTATAAATATTATTTAGTGCTTCCACAAACTGTTCTGCTATATTTTCCTAGAAGACTTGTTTTATAAGTTTTCATAATGCATGTTAAAAGCGTTTAATAAAATGTCTCTACAGAATAAATATTCTATTTAATCAAAGTTGGGGCTACTACTAGGCTAGCTAGTTCAGCTGTCACTTCCTCATAATCCAATAAAAAATTTAAAAAAAAATTATTAAGTCATTATTATAATAAAACATTTTTAATTGAACTAAAATATTATATACAGATGTAAATGTAAATGTTAAAAAAGCAGAAATATGCTTGCAGTTATAAGTAGTTATAAGCTAGAAACCAGGTGTAAAGATTATGAAACTGACCTGTTGCACACAGTCTGTTTGATTTACCTGCCAGGGTAATCCCAGATGTCCAGACAATAAACATCACTAATTCAGTGGGTAAAAAATGAAAACAATCTTTTAATTTAAATATGCTTGATCCTTAGTGTATACAACATATTAACCTCCTGGTTAATTTAGCACTTGTATGAGTAGGGAAGTTTTGAGTTTTAAATGGTTACAAGAATAATGTGGAAATTTATAAAAGTTGCTTTTTTCACTGGCTTTTCCATTATAATTTACTTCTGGTTCACATGAAAAACATGTTTATTTCTAAGAATAAACCTACAAACATTTCAGTCAGAGACGGGTGCTATTTTTGGCACCCGTGTGCGTGTGTGCAATTGTTAAAACTCCAATTATTACGAGATGTTGTAAGATGAAACAAAATTTCTATACTGTTGTATTTGTTTTCTTTATTCTACTAGACACTTATTGTTTAGACACTGCATGGTGTGTTTCAAGATCTATTACCCTTCATTCTATGCAAATAACTATAGCATGAAATACTTTATACAACATAACTTCCACTCTTAATACACAAATGACTGAAAATCTACAACACTTGGGAATTTATAACGAAGAAAATTCTATTATAATGGCAGCGGTTGTGCACTGCAACGACTTCATACAAACAGTTAAAAGGAAAACTCTCCATTATAGAGGTTTGTATAAAATTTTATTCATTTGTGATGTTTAATTTTAGTTTTTACAGTTTTTTATGAATAGTGTGAGCCACATACAAATTAATCTTTTTTTATTTGATTCAATCTATGATTAGCCATGTATTGGACAATTACAAAATAATCACCATGATGGAGTCATAATAAAAAATAGCACCTGACTTTATTGTAGCAGGTCAAAATTGGTGTGTGTTAATCTGCTTCTTCTATGCACAATAGAAATAATAAACACTGTTCTGTTTTATGACACCCATTTGAAAGGAGTGCCTGTTGTTTTTTGAAATCTAAGTGAATAATTTTTACATTGCACACAATTAAAGGAAGCTAAAAGTGATGTTGCATGTGAATTATAAAAAAAATTGTGTTTTACAAACAAAATAATAAAATAAAATAAAATACAGTATTATTTAAAGTTTTAAACATGACATGCACTTAAAGGGGAAGGCAACTTTTTTTTCATTTTTCTATGTTCTAGTTTAAATATAAAAGCTTTTAAAAACAAGAAAG
>JANTOQ010407684.1:0-11865 GCA_027564595.1 Bythotiara depressa
GTTTTGTTGTCATTCTTTATATATATCTGAAGATAAAGTGAATTAGGAAAGTGTAAATGAGAAATTCAATTTTTTTTTAAAGGGCACAATTTTCCATAATTGAAAACAGGGGGCTGTGCCCCCGTTGGTTCGGCGGCCCTGTGTAGTTACGTGTATGCTGCTTCTTCCTTTTTGTTCTTCTGCATGAGTAAGCTTTCAGCGATTACAAATTTTTTTTGAAATGATGTGAACCTGCTTTTTCTTTACAAACCAATATGAAAATCTTAGTACATGTAAGAAATTTCGAATTAGAGAAGAATTAACAGCCAATGGACTAAAAAATGAACCATTTGAAAGTTAGGACACTTTCTGTGGTTTTCAATAAGACACTGGCATCTTACCATGTGTGGTTTCCAGATTATCGATAGTCAAGCTAATGGGGTGATTTCCATTTTGGTTCTGAGTAAACACACTTTTTAACGAAGAAGGCCAATTTTTAATCCATGTCGTGCCATCATGCAAGGATACACTTGCATTATGAAACGTAAATTCGAGAAAAGTATATGACAGTAATCCTATATTTTTATAGCAGCTTAGGCTTATAGGAGATTAAAAAATTCGTGCTCACATAAGTAACCTTCACGACTCTGCACCAAGCTGGCTGGTTTACCCTATTTATAGGAAACAAAGTGCCCGGTTCAAGTTCGATATAATTACGACTGTGTATGGGAATTTTCAGAAACATGAAACTAGCAATCTTTCTAAAAAAAATTCTATATTTCGGTTATTTACAAATCGTCAATTTAATTTCGCTTCCAGAAACGGGTTACGAACATGTTACTATCATTGTTTCGTTCTTAGTGTCACTCACCTAAATATGACATGCTCTTCTCAAACTGTTTTTCCTCTCACGAAAGAATTAACATATTATGACTCCTTTTAATTAACAAGCAAAAACAACTATTCAAACTGTAAAACCATGCTTTCGCTTAACTTATCCCAACTTGCTCATGCACACTTGTACACATATTCCCTTATGTAATTAACTTATTCACACTAGTACACATATTCCCTGATATAATTAAGTCTGCTATTTGTTATTAAATTATTCTAAAACCTTAACATAATGCTCAACCATGCATGTTGATGACCACTTGCTGATCTAAACAAATTTGGAAGATTTCTTCTTCTTAGGCTGTTTTCTTGGTGGCAACGAGGGGGCGGGGGACTCGCAACATTAAAAAAGCCGATTTTTGAACCGGTGAAAGTAATAAAAACTTTCGATTTACGCAGCAAAGCTATTTACATTTTAAATGGTATATAAGGAGTTGCCTTTCCGCTTTCTTCAAGTGTCTTGCAAAGCATTTTCATTAAATACATACCAAGATGTCTAGACTGGTGAGCGAGTTTGTAAGTCTGGAGGTGAGTGAGAAAGTGTCACACTGAACAGTTAGTGGGATATTAAATGTCACGAGATACAATTCGCATCTATAAATACATAAAATATATTTAGGGCCTACTGCGTAATATCTCAAGCCGCTAATTATATAAATTTTTGAGAATTCTATAAAAACGCACTGTCTATCTAACTAACGATCAATTCTAAAAAACGTTCATAGCATACACTGTGTAAACGAGTCTCTTGCATTCTATGGAACGATCGAAAACCAATATTAGCTATCTGGACCAACATGTATGTCGCTTTCTACGAGAAACACACCGGACCAATGTTCATGCCGAATTCTTCTCCCGAATCAGCAATATCGTGAGTGGCTACATCGAACAGCGGTAAACGATTTGTACTTGTAGTTGAAAGTTCAATGACAGCTTCATGCCACATGTTATCCTTGTTCTAAATGAAATATGTCATTTTTAAAATCGTTACATAATAAAAACTCACAGAAATAAATTACGTCAACAGTCCGGATGTTATCATACAGTCCGGATGTTATCATACTTTTGCATGTTATTGAAAATTAGCTGCAGCTCGAAAACCTTGGAAGAATAAAAGTTTTTATTCACACGCTTTTGCTATATAATGATAAAATTATGCATATTACATTCTGCATTTCTTTAGGGACGTGCATAACTCATTTCCAAGGAGATAAGAAGTTACTTACCCAACATCCGTCAGATACGACCTTCCTTACAAGCTTTCTGTCTTTCTTAAACACGGAGTACTCCTGTTCGTTGTATGCCTTAAACTTGATGGTATGCTTGAGACGCTGTTGCTTCCCGTTCAACGTAGCGTACGAGTTCTTGCAATGGTATGTTACGTTCTGTCTCACATGAGAACTCAAAACCTGCAACATCTTCATTTGGGGCGTTTCTAATGCATACGCAATCTGAAACAAAATGTTATCATACTTTTAATATAGCAAATCAAATTCTCT
Source organism: Bythotiara depressa (assembly GCA_027564595.1). Classification (NCBI taxonomy): domain Eukaryota; kingdom Metazoa; phylum Cnidaria; class Hydrozoa; order Anthoathecata; family Bythotiaridae; genus Bythotiara; species Bythotiara depressa. The sequence continues at coordinate 2,373 of JANTOQ010407684.1, forward strand.
TTCAGAAGATGTATAAAGACATACGAGACGTAGTAAAAGTGCTAAAATGTTAACATTACCGTACGCTTGTGGGGAACTCAACACATAAACATTAATCTATGGATTTCAGGAAAAGGTCGTCCTCTGAACTGTGACAGTGAGTCCACCTGACTACCTTTGTGTCACAGCTCAAAATGGAAACGGAGCATTCACTCTCTAGCGTGTGTACAACTGCACAAAATACACAAAGCAGGTATTTGTTTAAATTACTCGAAACACTAATGCTGTCACATACACTTCGTAGATGTAGCGTTGCAATGTGTATGTGTACAAATCTAAATAAAAACATGAAGATTATATAATAATTCTTACGCCTTCTTTTTCTGCCATCAGATCTTTCATGATCCACTTGTAAACGTCCTTACCGCTGTACCAGCTCTGTTTCTCCACCTGGTAGGGAACAATAAACCATTAACACAATTTTCACATTAAATTCACTTACTTCAGAGAGAAGATGGCACATCACAAGCCTATTCAGACTGGGATTTTTGAATATCTGTAAAGATCAAAAAAAAATTGAAACAAAAAACAGCACCATTGCATGAGCAGTTTAGTAACACCGGTGAAAACCGACATAGGTGTCTTAGAATCCCCCTAGGTCTGAATATGGTTAAGCATTCTTATACTATATAAATAATGAAGTTACCTGGGTAAACTTCGGGTAGACGCATGTTTCTGAGGAAGTCTTATTGCAGAATACCAGGATACGATCATCTGAGGCCCCTTCATTAGGATCAATGAAATAATCTCCTGAGGAACGGTCGGGATACTCTCTGAACATGTCAGCGCACGTTCGAGCAGGATTGTTCATTTCTCCTGATCCTCTAGTATGCTTATCATAATCTTCCAAGAGTTGGTAGTACTCTTTGAAACTGCCATAGCTCTTGTTGATGACGTTGTCCACATTTTTATCTCCTGTAGCCTTGTAGTATCGGTATTGTTGCTGGTAGCTACTAGCACCAGGTCCTTTCATACCTAATCCTCCTGCTGTGAAAAATCGGGCAAATGCTCCAGATAAACCAGCGATTTCTCCTGGGGGACCAGCTTGGCCAGCAGGGCCTGGGTTACCAGGAGTACCAGGATTACCTGTATCGCCAGCCATTCCACTCTGTCCTCTATTTCCTTTACGGCCACCTGCACCTAAAATACCTTTTGAGCCAAGTGGTCCTAGGTTTCCATCTGAACCTGGCCGTCCTCGAACTCCTTGTGGTCCAATTGGGCCAACAGGTCCTTGCTCTCCGTCGTCTCCCTTCGCACCAGCATCACCGCCAGGACCGTGTATACCTGAACGGCCCATCTGTCCTTTTTCTCCTCGTTCACCTGTTTCACCATTATCCCCAGTGTTTCCTCTTGCTCCTTTAACTCCTTGGTCTCCTTGTAATCCCTGCTTTCCATCTAATCCACGTTGACCCGGTCTTCCTGCAGAACCTTTCGATCCTTGTGGGCCCTTACCGCCTGCATCTCCAGATAATCCAGCATCTCCAGGTTCTCCCATCCCACCTCGGCGTCCACGGCTACCGCGGTATCCTTGTAGTCCGATTTGGCCTTTTAATCCATCTATACCATTTTGGCCATTCAAACCCTAGAATGTGTATATAATGATGTAAAATGGTCTAGAAAAGGTGTTTCAGTGGCCAGGACCTTATATTTCTAACATATGGTCAAATGTAATTTCAACAACTACAAACATTTTGACGAATATAAAATGATTACATAATGATTAACAATCGCGTCATAAATTACAAATTGAAACTTGAGCTTTGGGGAAATTGAACCTACAGACAGCTCGGGTTACTGTGAAAACTTTATTGGAATTCATGCACTGCTTTCGTTGAGTGCTGCTAAAGATTTCGGATACATCTGTTTGGCTCTCACAGTCTTGTAGCGCTTACAAACATGCGCTGTAATTTAAAACGGACTTCAGTCCTAATACCAACCGATTTCCCTGCCGTTCCTTTGATGCCTTTCGCACCATCTGGGCCAGTAGCTCCTTGATCACCTCGTTTTCCATTTCTACCATCTTTGCCTCTCTTACCTGGGAATCCTTTTGGTCCTTCTTCACCAGTACGACCGGTCGTTCCAGATGATCCTGGAGCTCCCTATAAATACATACTTGAATTCTATAAGAAGTAGACAATTTACAAGGATATGCATGCGTATACAATATTCACAAATTTTCCAACTATACCAACATCAAGTAAACATTAAAATATATATATCAAGTGGAATAAGACATTCTTATGATTAAGATTTCTCTGACACAAACGTAAACACTACTTAAGGTTTTATAATTATTTGACGTTGGATTCTACACCTTACTAACTTCGTCACAAGCTTAACATTCAAATAGGTTTCCACAAAATGGCACATCTAAATATAGTTAAATTCGTACCGGTTCACCTCTTCTTCCTTCAGGGCCAGAAGGTCCTGCAAGACCACGTGGTCCCTATAAAATAAAGTAACAAATCTATATTAGCAATTGTATACTACACAAACTAAGCAATGTACGTACTAAATATAGACACTGTAAGAAAATCAAACATTGTACACAATTTAATATTATTTACCTCTTTGCCAGGTGTTCCAGGTTCGCCAGAGGAACCATCCGATCCAGGTGGTCCCTAAAGAAATGCGAATAAGAAAATGCAATGAAATGCTATATTTGAATTTCTGACTTTCTGCTCCGCTCCGTTTTCAACACGATAAAAAATAGTGAAACATAATAACAGAACCATTCCTTCAGTTTCTAAGAACAAAAGTTGGACAAGTAGGTACGCCACAAATTCAAATTGAAGACCAATTATTAAGACGCATTAAACAAAGCAATATTATAATGAAAAGCGTACCTGTTCACCTGCACTTCCTGAACGTCCAGCGTTTCCGGCATCACCAGTTGGTCCCTGAAGACATATATATTGTTTCAATACCCTTTATGCAGATTAACAAAGACCAAAAAACAACTGCAACATCTTAAAAACTAATTCAGGTTACCTCGCAAACGAGATTATAATTATTTATTTTAATCTATATGAAGATATAATACAACAGGAAGTCAGGAAAAAATAATTTGCAGCAATTAGCTAATATAAACAGGTAAAAACATTTTTCTTTAGAATATATCAGTCAGATCAAGATGTCACATCTAGCTAACAATAATATTGATCCATCTATTTAAGTACCTTAGCTCCTGGTGCACCAGAAAGACCAGGTCGTCCAACAGGTCCAACGGGTCCTACAGCTCCCATTTCACCAGTAGGTCCTGGTGGACCTGATGGTCCAACTGTTCCGCTAACACCAAGCGCACCAATAGGTCCCTTGGTTCCAATATCACCAGCTTTTCCTATTATACCTTGGGAACCAGTTTCACCAGCAGCTCCTGGTTCACCAGAATCACCACGGTCTCCTATTGGTCCTTTTGGTCCTCTGACACCGGCCTCTCCAGGTGTTCCACGTGGTCCCTGTTGCCCAGGCTGTCCAGGGCGTCCAGCTTGTCCTTCTTCTCCAGGTGCTCCACGAGCACCAGCTAATCCTGGAGCACCACTTTGTCCGTCTTCACCACTTTCTCCACGCTGTCCCCGTGGTCCACTGGGGCCAGACATACCAGTTTCACCAGCTTCACCAGCATCACCATCTTTACCACCTGCTCCCTTTGCTCCTGATTTACCTGATTTACCACGAGCTCCTGTAGTTCCAGGTTGGCCATTAGTGCCTGATGTTCCAGGTCTTCCTGCGACTCCTGAAGCTCCTTTTTGTCCAGATTGTCCACGATCACCCTAAAACGAATAAAGAGTTAGTTAAGTTTACTAATTGTGTTTTACTATGTATCATTGAACAGGGAGTTATTTTTGGGTCCGCGAAATTCATTTTTTACCGTGATTATCGCCGTAGTTTGTTGAAATTTTGTCAAAATGTCATTCATCTGTACAAAGGCCCTTAGAGGATTTAACCAAATTATTTTGTGTTAAAAAACATTTTGCAGAGATTCATAACATTATTTGTTGGTATTACAGTTTCAAAGTTGAATATTGCCCCTTTGGTTTAATATCACAAGCGTTTTAGAGAGATTTTGTGGCTCTCTATCTACCCAAATAATGCTTCGAAGAGGTTCAAATGACTGCTACTCAAAAAACAACTATCCTAAACCAAATAAGAAATAAATACTTATAACACAATGCTAATAACTATACGAACTATTTAACAAAGCAATCAGTGATTAGTTTTTACTAAAATCTTGCCCAAATAACAGTTTTAGGACAATTGAGAGACAAATAACAAGGAAATTAAAAAAATTTGTCACATCAAAAATGCTTAATTTTGGTACACTATCTTGAACGAATACGTATCTGTTTTCTGATACCATAGATGTAGAAAGGGACACCCACACTGATACCATAGATGTAGAAAGGGACACCCACACTGATCAATTTTATTTTCTCTTAATTTCCATCGCTCCCGATGACACTCAATAATTGAACAAATATCTATTGAACAAAAAAGCAAAAGTAAATAAATCAGAGGCACATTAACCAGACAATTTTACTAACATGCTTTTAGTGCCTAACTGACTTGTCCATAACTTTTTTGGGTTCAATGTTTGTTGGGATTCTTTATACTTCAGTATAACAACAACCAGGAGGGCTTACTGGAACCTTAAAGTAAGTGAACAACAAATACGTTCATAATTTATTATATATTTACCCGTAATCCTGGTGATCCTGGGTTTCCAGGTTCTCCTCTTTCTCCACCTTGTCCAGCAGGACCAAGAGGTCCTAACTTTCCATCAGGTCCAGCTGGCCCCTATAAAATAATATTTAATTCAATAATACCACTTGCGTAATTAAAGCTGTCTACTATATAACTAATTTGTTTTTAAAAGAAATGCGTTGGTCTATTTTTCGTAAGAATGAAGAAAATTGATTTTGTGTGTGAAGTAATAAATATGCTAAAACTAGTATCTCAAAGGTATAACAAATAGGTCTATAAAGCAATAATGTAAAGGTAGAAAAGGTCCATACCCTTTTCCCTGCTGGTCCTTGGCGACCTTGCTCTCCTTTATCACCCTAAAAGATAAAAAGATAAGAAATTATACAAGGGAAGATTCTTTCGTAGAACGAAAACTTGCAATGAGCATATAATGTTGACGGAATAAAATGTTTTAATTCTCGCAAGCAGTAATAGTTATAATAAATAATAAAGAAATCTTACATTAGATCCATCTTTTCCATCATCTCCTGTAGATCCTTGTGGACCAGGTGGACCCTATAATAATAATATAGATCTTATGAGATATGTAATTGTGTAAACATAATAACTGTGAAACGGTTATTAATATAATTAAGAATTCCTACAGAGAATTGTAGCCAACGGTTAAATTATAAACATCCAAATTCCAAGCCAGGTAAAATTTGCATTTTAATAATTTGTGGCTGCAAAAACTTATACTATGGATGTAATATAAACAGTAATGTTCCTTTGTAATTGTATGGTTAATTTTGACAGAGCATTTTTTGTTGTGACATATATTGTTTTTTCTAAAGGAGGTAATATCACTGGAGAAGGAAACAAATCTAATTCATTGAAGTGATTGGTGAAACAAAGAAGAACTTTTACCTGACCACCTGTGGTTCCTTGTGGTCCTGCAGGTCCAACTTCTCCTCTTTCTCCCTAGAAAAACACAGATGAAGATCATAATGCAGTGAAAAACTAGTAAAGCATATAATATAATAATATTTACATCATCAACTTGCCTTCATTCTTTCATGTTTAGTTATTGCAGCTTCTTTGTTACAGTTCTATCCTGCATCTGTTTAAGCTACATATTTTTATAACCTCACAAAAACTCAAATCTTTGAACTACTCATGGTTTCGCAGAACAATTCCATTTACGAGAGTACTAGGTTTCCTGTTGTCAACAATTAACATTTTCTAGACACTTTACAACAACAGGTATAATATTAATGTTAACAATACCTGAAGACCTATCTCTCCTCTTGTCCCACGTTCACCATTAGCTCCATTGGCTCCAGCAGCACCTTTTCTACCAACAGCACCAGCTGCACCAACAGCACCAGTATCACCACCATCACCTGGGGGACCAACTAATCCCATAGGTCCTGTTACACCTTGAGAACCTTGTGCTCCTGGTTGACCAGGTGCTCCATTTTTGCCATCTGCACCAGAAGCTCCTCGTTTACCATCACGTCCCTGAACACCAGGTTTACCAGTGGAGCCAGCTTCTCCCCTTGTTCCTCGATCACCACCTCGTCCTTTTAAACCTTTTGGTCCCTTTTGACCTTCTTTTCCAGTAAAACCGATCTCACCAACATTACCCTAATATGAAGATATACTATGCTTGTAATTATTAGCAATAAACAGCGCATTATTAATTACTAAAACATCTTCATAATCAATGGTCATAAATTAGTAAAAGATTTGGGAAATTGATATGATATATAAATATACCTTCGCGCCACCTTGACCAGGTCGACCTTCTGTACCAGCTTGACCTTGGGAACCTTGCAGACCAACAGTACCAGTTTCTCCTCGAGGACCTGTTCGACCAACCTTTCCTTCTATGCCAGGCTTTCCAGTAGAACCACGTGGGCCATCGGCACCAATAACTCCAGTTTCTCCTTTCTCTCCTGTAGCTCCTTGAGATCCATCTGGTCCAGGTTCTCCCTTTTTGCCAAAAGAACCAATTAGTCCACGTGATCCGGCAGGCCCTTGTTCACCTTGAGCACCAGCTGATCCAGGAAGTCCTTGTAAACCAGGGTCTCCAACAACACCCTTATGTCCTGCAATTCCCATCTTTCCAGGGTCACCAGCAAAACCTCTTAATCCACCAACACCCTGCTCACCAGAAGGACCTTGGTCACCTGTTGAACCCTTGCCACCTCGTTCTCCAGGTTCTCCTGGCTGACCTTTCAATCCCTGTGGGCCACGGATGCCAACAGCTCCTTTAATACCATCTGAACCTACATCTCCTTGTGGTCCCTGGGGTCCATCTGGTCCACGTGGACCAACAGCTCCAACTGGTCCAAATGGGCCACTGGGTCCCTGCACTCCTTGGAATCCCTAAAAGTTAAACAGGAAAGGTAGATTTACACCCTGCCAAGATAGGTTATCGTAACTGTAACAGAAAGAAAAAGAAAACATAGAAACGATGTATTGTTATACAGATGCTTGTACATAAAACTAAAACAGTATAACATTCATGACAAATATAAAATAGATTACTCTATGATCAATTAATGATATGAGAAGAAATTCTTCTATGATAAAAAACAGGAATAACATGTGTTATTAAAAAATACTCACAATTTCACCTTGGTCTCCACGAGCTCCTTTTTCACCACCATATCCCTATAATTAAAATAAAATAAAATGTATACAATAAGCTTACTAACTACATGCTGTCCTTTTTTTCAGAGGAAAAACGGAAATATTAAATAATTAAAATTAAAATTAGAAATATTTATACTCCCAGCAATACACATAAGTGATTTGAAAAGGTAAATCTAGAAGCACAATTATGTAAAGCAATGCAAGAAAGCTTGGAGAATCGACACAATTATTATGTGCATATTTATTTACATACCATATAATCCAGAATCTAAATGTGTGGGGAACAGTATAAAAAGATCTGAAAGCAATGAAAAATAATTATAAAATACCTTCTCTCCAATTCTACCTTTATCACCTGCATCTCCTAATGGTCCAGCTTGACCCTATAATGTACACACACAATAAATTGTCAGTGGTGTAATTAAACAAGACTGACTGTGGCAATCCCATCAAGTAAATCTTATTAGTACTGTGATTTTCAAACTGAAGTAAACAAAGTTAAGTAGAACCATAAGTCAAATTGTCTTCTTAATATAATAGCAATATGGGATCAAACAATTAAAAAATATAATAGGAGTGTCAGATATTCAACTTGATGATTATAAAAGTAACACTATACTTGTCAGAAGAAAATGTACTAGTTACCCTTTCTCCTTTAAACCCAAATGGACCTTGAAGTCCAGGAAAACCAATAGGCCCTCGAACACCAGTTTTCCCTGTGGGACCTGATAGTCCAGCATCTCCTCTGTCACCCTTTACACCATCAATGCCTGGACCACCATTCTCTCCACGTTCACCATATGGACCCCCTGGCCCAGCCAGGCCTGACACACCTTTTGGTCCAACTGTACCAACATCGCCCTAATGAATAAAACAAACAAATTTTAGCTGCAAAATACTGTAAAAAATAAATAATAGATAGTCTTATGTATGCATGTTAATAAAATTGGACTGCTCCTTTATTAATCCTAAAAATAAAATTAATTCCAATTTCGTTATAGCTAGCTTACTTTTGCACCATTTCCCCCAGTGTTTCCAGGTAATCCGGGAGGACCTTCTGGTCCTGGCTGATAATCGAAAATTGTTCCAAGACCAAATGATTCACCAGCAACACCAACTCTAGCTGCTTCTGGATCTGGTCCTTTCTAAAATATAAAGCACACCAGCCAGTTGACAAACAATTCCAATGCTTTTACCAAAAGAAAGAAAACTTCAAATAGTATCCATGATTTACAACTTGTGTTTTGAAGCAAAAATCATTTACAATCATGTGCGAATATAAAAAACCAAAAGGCAATACATGAAAGCTACACTTACTGTTGATGAGCCTCCTGGACCTCCTGGTCCTGCTGCGCCACGTGCTCCAATCTCTCCCTTTTGTCCTCTTCTACCATCGGTGCCACGTCCACCCTGAAAAATAAAAATAATTATGGATTAATATTTGAAATTGATAAAAAAACCATTAGCAACTGCAATAAATGCATCAAATATTGACAACAGTAAATAATTTTTAACATATTCAGTAAAAAACATTTTATTTTATGCTGATATTGTTTCAAGATGACTATGGCTATTTTCTTTACAATAATACCACAAATACTATATTTTTAACAAAGACAATTCAGTAAGATCTTACAAAAACAAAAAATGTTCATGTTTCTTTGCTACAAGATGTTCAGCCAGGCAGGTAAAAATTAGACTAAAATTACAAAATTATTTTATTGTAGTATTTAACCCTATTGACACTAGGGGGAGGGGGAGGGCGGAATCCGCCCCCTGTCGGGTTTAAAAATAATATTTTGAACCACTCATGCAAATGGGCTGAAATTTTGTGACTTTTTCTCAAATTTATTTGGAAACAAAAGGGTGAAAACATTTTAGTACTTGAAGTTCTCCCATTGGGATTAGATCCTCAGCAGGTGGTCAAAAAAATTTTTTCGACATCCTGATATTATATACTGTTGGAAAGATCATTTTGTTTAGAAATCAGAAATGGAAGTCAAATAAGCTAATTCTATTTAATAAAACACCTGCAGGTTTATTTTAGAACATTTAAAGTCGGTTTCAAATTTCTTGATGACAAATAGGCAAAAATGTGTTTGATGACGTC
>JANTOQ010407795.1:0-11865 GCA_027564595.1 Bythotiara depressa
AGCAACTTGAAGCTTTATGTTTAAATGATTTTATCTTTGTTTTGAGACAGCCTAGCGGTGTTATTTTTATGGTTAAAATACATCTGCGCAGGCCATTTCCGGCGATCTGAGCACTTTGAATTTCAAAAATTCCAACCATGGTGGGCCCTCACGGAGACACTATAGTTTAACGAATAAATAAAAATATCCGACAATGAAAAATAATTAAATCGTATCCTGGAAGGTTAGGATGATATCCTCTGTGATTTTCCACGTCTCCGTCATATAAACCTGTTTGCTTAAGTTCGTTGCTGCTATCTAATGGCCCGTCTTATGAAGGGTATCGTAATAGACTTACAAATAAGTTAAATAGACTTGAGAATGATGAAATGACTTTGTATTCTAAACTTTAATCTCTGAGAGCGTAACGAATATCTGCATCATAAACACATCTTTACATTTGCATTACTTGCTTCGCTTGTGGCGTAAACTCCGGATTTGAATCTGCACCTCTCGATACAGCAGTTGCACATTCCAATAAATAGACTTGAGAATGTTGAACTGAAACACCTCACATGCTGGTACCTTGAACAGTGGTTGTCAGTTCAAACATTTTGTTCCAAATAGTAAAAACCATGAATTGCTTTCAGGAAATTACAGAAAACACCATTTCAGCAAACAATAAGAAATATATTTGATTAGTCTCTCTCCATCTTAGGTGTTGCTTAACTTCTGGAGGTAAACAAAAATATTTATGAAGGCTTTAACCAGAGAAAGAGTGCAAATTCTTTTTATTAAGCCAATTTCTACTTTGAGAAACATGTTTTGATATTTAAATCTGGGAAATAGTTTCCTAAACAAATTTCTCAAACATTGAAGAAGAAAAAGAAAGAAATACTTTTCTCTAGTCAAAACCTTCATATCTAATCAAAATTTACCTCCCGTTTTGTAATAACATCTCCGATGAAGAAATGCAATTTCCGATAAGTGGAATAGTGTATTATTAGTGAATTATTACACCAGATACACCAAACATAGTGTTAGATATTACCAAGACAAAACGTGCTACCGAGTTCCAAGTGAATTCAAGTATTGCTGCTTGTTCCTGTCATTATTACTTACATCTGGAGATTGACTCTTTAACCTTAGTGTGTCTAATTCTATAAATGATGATTGGTTGTTACTTTGTTCTTTCATCGTTCTTGTTCTGTTTGTGTCACGCTTGCCACTTGCTAAATTCTTCAAACGCAATATATATAAAGTGTTAAAAAGTATCCACATTGTAAATGTCTAGCAGTTACTCCTCTCTTAACTGCTGCAAACTGTAGAACCAATATAATCTCAAATTATCAATGATGGAAGGGTGTTTAAGCTTTTGTTTTGTGAAATAGCTTAAAACTTAACATGTATTTATTACTCAAAGTTTTTCTGTATACAGAAATTTAGTAAAAAATTCAATCCAGACAGAAACAATTTCCACTGTTTCAGGAAACTAGTTAGAAAAGCCAAAGTTTGTTAATCATTTACATTTTGGGTCTTTCATTGTTTATAGCTATCTGGTTTGTTTATAGAACAGGTTTTATTATAACGAACCCAATGTAACGAGAGTAAACATACGGAAGACGGAGAAAGAAAATACAAGTTTAGTAAGTTTATATGTTGAAAGCAACTAACGGAGTAGACTAGATCTGGTCTGTTTTATCGGGAAATCGGATCCCTTCCAATATTTTTCACGGTCAATGTTGTCTTGTTTGTCTAGATTTCAAAACGCCATCAAATTACTTAAAGCGAAGATATACTTTTGAAACTTTGCATGTTGGCTTATTTTTCGACGAGGAATTCAAAACAGAACAATTATTCAAAATGGTAGCCTATTAAGCGCGATAGGTGCTGAAAAGTAAAAACATTTATTTTTCCTCTTCAAGTTAAACATGTTCTCCGTTTGGGTGCCTGAGTGTCTGGGTTCCTTGTAAATAAAGATTAGGTCCTAGTCTACCAACGGAGGTGTTCTAGAGGTGTTTCAGTTCTGGCAAATTCTAGAGAAATTCTGAATAGACGAATTTGGATTTCTGTTCTAAAGTCTAAAGTCCAGATTTACATTTCGCCAAGAATTAACCTATTCTAGGGAAAAAATTGTGCCTAATTAATTAAGCACGTAACTAATTTTTTTATCACTTTCTGGCCATTTTCACAATTTAAATAATGGTTATGTAACAATTGGACATAAATATTTATTTCCATAAAAGTGAATATGTCAAAGAGATTAGTTTTTTAGCGTGATCTTACACCTTGAAATAAGATTTTCTACTAATTTATTGGAAACAAAATTCTTCCGCTAATATAACCCTAACCTGTCACTTGAGTCTATGATTTTAATTTTTAATTGTCTATTTTAAGAAAATGAGCATATAGTTGTCTTGACTACTAATAATTACTAGCAAAGAAAAAACAAAGACATTGTAGACGATTTTAATTTATGCGAAAATTTAATTTATGCGACAAAAAACTTGAGTTTGGAATTTCGAGTTAACGCTCACATGAAAATTAAACTTACCGCTCACATGAAAATTAAACAACGCTTTTCCCACAAAATCAGACAATTTCCTATTTTTTTCAGAATGAAATAGAGTAGTATAGTGTTTAAAAAGCTTGAGTGTGAATTATTATGAATTAAAGGAAATTTTGTTATCGGTAATTAAGCACAAACTTTAATGTCCAATGTCCATAATGTTTCTAATCGCAAGAATGCATTATTAGTAACTGCGAAGAAGTGTACTGGCCTGGTCTATAAAATATTTTTGGTATCCCATGAACCACCCCATGTGGAGCCCCAAGTGGGTACCCCACGTTATGAAAAAATATCCTTCTTGGTACCTGGACTTGAAATTTTCAATACATTTCGCAAGGTATGTAAATCGTCGCTAGACTTACACATAACTATCAACCACATTCAAGACGACAGCACACAATAACAATCAGGTTTTGCGGCATATATGATTTAAAATTTATTTGGAAATATTTATTATATAAAGATACGTTATACAGTTCAATAAATATATTTTGATGAGGAATGTGGAATCCAAAATCCATATTTTATAGAAACGTTAATGTTATGGGAAATTTTGAGAAATATCAAATATATATAATATATATATTAATTTATCTTCATCTATATTCCATCTTAGTAATTAATTATCCATAAATGGTTAATCCGGACATGTCTACTAAATTCTACATATGAAGTGTTTGTACAATTCATGCTTTTTAACTCATGTTAACATTTTTTTAAATTCATGTTAACATTTTTTCTCCTTACGAAGATTTAACGCTTAGGTTAGTTTTATTCATCATAAAAGCTGGAATTTTTTGATAATTTCATTAAATATTTTACATTTCCGATGTGATTTCGTTTTAGTCGCACTTTCCTATTGCGTTCCACAATTTGCTCATAACTAGAATATCCGTTACAGCAGAGTTAAGAAGGAATATTTTCCATTTTTATTGTTTATTATGGCGTGCTTAATCCATTACCACGTGTTTATCCTGTTTTTTTGTTATTTTTCTAAGATTTCAGCTCAGAGAGCTTTACAAACATGCACATTTCACAATACTGCATCACAGGAACCCATTCGCCTATTGCATTATAGGTATCACTTGTGGTGAACATAAACATGAAAACATGGCCTATGAATTTTCCAAAGAGGAGGTCCTGCACACTGTGTCGTGGATATAACTCGCACTCGCAACCTCTGTTATCAACCGTTACCACTGTTCTACATACAGCTCCACGAGCTAACCTGTTTTCGTTAAAGTGCCCAACAACCGAGAATGTGGCTCTAAAATCCTGAAATATTATATATGGACAAGGTGCCAAAATGACCAAAATAGTATTGCTCCACAAGTTATGTTCTAGAAGCAAATATCATTGAAGTAAGAAAGGTCCTCCGTCAACTTTCCATCAAGACTTAGCCCTATTCTCATGACATGGATACTTGAAGGAAAATAAGTTAAACGCAAACGAGATGAAACCTCCAAAGGTACACACAATTGTATAACAGTGTATGACGGAGAAACGTGAGAAAGGGAACTTATATTACATATCTGTGTGCTTATGACGTCAAAAAGTGGAATAACTCCGTTGAAAACAAGTTACGCCTTCTTTTCCACCTTTTCCACTCTTCTTTTCCACACGGCGAAATATAGATTAGAGCTGGAAAAGCATCTACCTCCAAGATTAGTGAATTAATTTATAGTAACTAGAATATGGATCCGATTTCGGAAAATAGTGTTCACCCATCTCTGTTTGATATAACCAGCTGTTTCTCCGTGTTTCATAACGCTCACACCAGCAGTCAAGATTTCACGGGAGACAGACAAAATTAATCTCTGAATACTCCAGACCAGTCCATCTCAAAAATTTCTCTTTCTACAAACCAGATAGAAAAGAGACTAGTGGAAATAAAAGAAAACAGATGGTAAAAATCCAACAACCTTGAACAGTGTGTGTGATGGTCGATAATCAAAATTTCCCTGTTATTTCCCTGTTATTTACGTTTAGCATTTGCATTATAGCAGGGCCGGCGCAATGTGCTGAAGATTGAGGGTTCACATAGGACTAAAAGAGCACGTTTTACGAAACAAGATTTCCCGTTTGAAAATTCAGAATGCTCTATATTTGCTAAAATGGGCAGCAAAAATGTTTTTAAAGAACAGAAATTCCATTTTTTCTTGTAAAAACGGCACAAAATATTCATTTTAATCTATATGTAAATACATGTTTTCTATAGGTTTTTCTTTCTTTTTATTGTAAGCGTGCCGGGAATGCCTCTGTGCAAATTTTAAAATATATTATTTATCAATATTCACTCTAAAAGGGCAATTTCCCTTTTAACAAAACGATTGTGGTGTTAAGTTCCTCCCATGACCCCCTGCTCCGTATGCACAGTCATATTGGTACTCATTCCACTTAATACTTGGTTCAGCACGGTTGGTCACGTAGTACAGTTCAGTCTGAAATAAGAGAAATCGATTAAATGCACAGTTGAAATCACCGGAAAGAAAATAGATAAAAATTACCACACTATGAAAGAGAGCGATTTAATAAAAACGTAAAACTAGGAATAGTTGTTTATCAACTAATTGGTTCTTTTTTTAATTAGTTTGTTGATTAGCTATTACCTAGCAATTAGCAGCTTTCTTTACGTTAATTGTTCGTTAATCAGAAATCAGATTTTACTCCCTTACTGTCAGATGTTTGTACACAAATAACAATCTTCCATCGACGGCTGCTGGTTAGTTTCCAGAAGATAATTAACTATATAAGGTTAATTTTAACCCAAGACAATATATTATGTTATTTTTATTGTTTGTTTTAGTTTCCGATTTAATTTTTGTGTTTCTGGGTTTGTGATTTGGGAACACATCCCTGCACGGTAATTATCATACAATCTTTATATTATTGTTAATTATGAATATTTTCTTTCCTTATTGTTATAACCATGTTTCTTTGTTTTGGTTTTGTGCGGATCACTTAGTAACTAGCTACCAGTGCCCATCAAACAATATTGGTTTCTCTACCGTCGTCAGCGGAGAAGATTTTGCATCGAGATAGGATAGCTTATTGACGTATTTGATATTTGGTTGATCTATTTCGCCTATCCTATTATCTTTGAACTCTACCACACCACTACAGATATATGTATCCAACTAAGGATTCAAACTCAGTGACTGATGCACCAACAGAAAAATCAACTAGTATACAGAAAGGCGTGTGAAATATCATATTTCCTGAAACAAAGGAATATAAATCTTTTCTCCATAACATCTGGCAAAGAAAAAATAAATTATTAACACAGATGCTACCAAAGTACATAGTTGGAAACCCCAGGGGGGAGGGGGTGGAAGCTTTCAAAATTCTCTGAAAGGAGGGTGAATTTGTTCTTCTAGGAAGGGGGTAGAGCTAGAAAGGGGGGTTGGTTACTTTAGAAAGGGGGGGGGGATGTCTGTCTTACAATGTCAAAATTGTTAATCAATGAGAACAATATTTTAATATAGAGTTTTAATAACTACAGTTTTTTAGTAACTTTGTTTCGCTCCATTCATTTTTTTTTTTTTTGCAAACACTGCATTTTTTGTAGCACAACAATCAAATTTTTTAAATAAAGTTAAAAAATATATATATTTATTCAATACAAAACTAAAGCAGACAGATTTTTTTCGTTAATTTATTATGCCCCTGAAACAAAAATATTTGGCGAGAGACAGGGAGGGGGGATTACACCAAGTTTTCCACCATCCCTAAGTCGATTTAAAAGGAAAATAGATCTACAGCCAGGCGCTAATCTAGCCCAAAAAAGAGTGTGACATTCTGACCTTTTGTCGCCAAAGGGTCTACTTTTGTCTATAAATTTGTCCTAACAGTCCGTCTCCTTTGTGAATGATTTGTTTTTGTCGCAATCTGTAATTGTTTATGTCTCGATGCCAAAAAGGATTTATAATAGAGTTCTTCTCTTTAATATCCTTGATGCCAAATATGATCTCTTTAGGAAATCATGAACAAAATTAGAATAATAATATAGCGTAAGATGAATAACAATTAATGTATAAGAAAGACAATAAGATAAAATATCCTTGATTCCTGAATGTTTTCTTTTTTCCCCTTTGTTTCTAAAAAAATATCCACCACATATAAATTGAAACGTTGAGTGAAGGTACCAGTCGAGGCGTTTTCTAAACATTATTCTACATAATTGCCTGAACCAACTATCTCTTTCTTTCGGTTTGGTTCCTTGCTAAAACAACCTTGTTCCCAGGGCCCTTTTTTATCTTTTTGATACTGGTGAAGAGGTTGCTACATACAACCCATATTCGAAATATTTTTGTGGCTTTACAAAACTATATTGGCGCTTCATAATGAAGTATGTTGGAAAGTTATTCATTTTAAATGGATTTAAATCCAATACCTATTAATCCTTAATCCCAGATCCTTAATCCAGATAAGATCCACTTATATTACCAATCAACGTGTACGTACCATCGCGATTGTATGACGCAGAATCAAATTACATAAAGCCACTTAATCAATCAAATTACATAAAGCCTTTTAATCCTTCGAAATATACCTCCTGGTTATAGTAAACTTCCCATTGAAACGCTTTGCAATTGTATGTAAAATCAGGGGGTCTTGTGTGTTAGCCTTTAACAATTATTACTCCCCTTGTATATCTATAATTATACCCCCGGAAAAACAAAATAGTAAACAAATAAATTATATTTTTCTGATTTCTTTCCGGTGATAAAATGCTTAAAAAAGCTTATGATTTAGTGAAGTACACACAACCAGATGGAAAAGCTAATTTCAACATTCCAGACAATCTGATTTAAGTATTTGTATTTGTAAATGATTAATCTTCGTGAAAGAACATTAAATAAATTAACCTCTAGATTTTACCTTTCTGCTTCACCTTCCTTCTCTATAAATATAATTATGCCAATTAACGTAACTACACTAATTATCATTAAGTCATATTTTAACAATCACTTTCAGCGTTCGCATTACAAATAAGTTCTCCAATCAATTTCTGGTAGCTAGTTTATCTAATGGGCGCAATGCTATCTACTTTTAAACAGTAGTTGTTATGCAACGTCGTCATACAGTTAAGAAACAAACAAACCATACAGAAAAATATAGCAGTGTGTGCTGGTATGAATGTTTCTGAGAGCACCATAAGCCCTTTCCGCTCCTCGTTCTTCCGTCCCCTCGCCACTATATAGACAGATAGTAAGACATCATGTGTCCAAATAATAGCGACAACGACGTGAATCTGTCAGAAATTAAATAGAAAATTAAAGGTGTCCGAAAATTGGTCCAACGCCCATATTTTGAGTGGCGGTTGTACCGGATTTTCATATGGCCAAAAATAAGCTGAGTTAATTGATAGTTTTGCGGCAGAACTATAGTTTGGGCTCCCGTCTCCGTACGTGTGGAGTCCAGGCTATAATACACAGCGAATATATCTTTAATATTCGACCCAGTGAAAACGTTTTTAAAAATTTACCGTGAGCAACTTATTGTTTTTTTACTTTTATATGAAAGTCAGTGATATTATTATAAATTAGTGTGGAAAGTTTGAAGCTTCACGGAGGAGTCGTTCTAAAAATATGTAGTCTAAAATAAAAAATAAAATTTAATCCACTAGGCCACAAACACTGAACAGAGGTGTTAATTTTGTAAAGATTATTACTACAATGACACAGTGGTAATCACTTCTGTCTCCATTAATGTGATTGCAGTTCGAACCTGGTCATGCGCCAAGTCGGTTGTTGCATTGTGAAAGTCAAATTTCCAATTCGCCGCAGAACATCCAACCGAGACAGCTGGTATATTTCCTTAACAATTTATGATCAGTACCTTCCAAGAAACATTTTGATATCTTTCATATAAATCTGCAAAGCACTGCGTCAAAGACAGGCATATTAGATGATACAGCTGGAACGTAATGAATTGAGTGATGATTTAATGTACGCAAACAGAAAGATTAGCATTATAACTGTACATTCAATTAGATAAACCCTTCAATCGCCAACCTGACATTTGCTGAACTACAGATTAGTCTAATTCTATCGGGGGCAGTTTAGGCGCGTGAGGAATGTGGGGCCTCTTCTACCCTTTTTTCAAAGAGGAAATTTGTCCTGTATTTTCAAAGAACATCTTGCAGCTCTTTTACTTTGGATACCCAGGAAAAATTAGCTCTTTTAAAGACTGGGTTTCTATTTCTTAACAACTTGAGCTGGTGTTAGATATTTTATCTGACTACATAGAAAATATAAATAGGATCCTTAATAGACAGTATTTCATGGTAAATTGAGCTGCTCTGACACCTGGTTTTCTTTATCCTGTTAAATTGAGCTGTTTCATGAAAGATATTTCATATTTCCAAACAAAACTACTCCCTGGGGGAATATAGGTGTTTTTAAGGGAGATTAGCCTATTTTCTGCATTCGCTCTAACGATATAAGAACACCTGTTTTCTTAGAACAGCTCTCCCGGCTCCGAGTATGTATATGTCATCAATACAAACGATTCAACATCTTTGTTTATAAAATATATCGCCGTTAACTGTTTGGTATTTACTCGTCAATTAAAAGAAAGCTTCTTTGACTTTGGTATAAACAAACAAACGGCAAGGATAAACAAGGAATACGTATTAAAAATAGCAAACGAAGTAATGACAAACAAACAAAACTAACCTCATTGTCAACGACAGGATCCAAATATACAATTTCCTGAACAAAACCCACTGTTTTTGTGTACTCGATTTTATTAACGTAATAAACTTTTATGCAAGGCTTGATATCTCTTAAATAAAGCACCTATATCACTGTTAATAAATAGCACCAAACCTATATTATCCTTTTGTTGAAATCTCTCTTAACACGCTTAGTTGAAAATTTCCGTCAATACATATTTTTAATAAACGAAAAGTTTGTTTTTGTAGTCAAAAATTAAATGAATCTTAATTACTACAAGATATTTATTATTCTACAAAAATAACTTCGCCTAAACGCTCTCCTACTTAGGTGTTTTATACCACGGTTTGGAAGCTTTGTGTTAAAAAAGAATACTTCCGATCTAAGGCTAGTGATTTATTACTTTTGTTCATGGGTGATCTAATTAACAAGGCGCTTTGATATTTTTCGACATACTCGAGTATTATGCGATTTCATGCTGATGTAAGATACTTTCGTGCTTAAAGACCACCATAATAAACACATTAACATTTCTATACTATAAATGGTGTCGTTTGCAACGTCGTATAAAGTACAATAAGTCAGTCATGACTTATGATGTTTACAAAGAAACGCATAAGTCTATAAAGTAATAAAAATCTTTCTATTTCTGTCACATTAACATCAACAGTAGATTTGTAATCCTCGAGGAAAAATAAGCTAGCATGCAAAGTTATAAGCATATCTGCACTGGAAGAATTTTATGACGTTTTGAAACCCAGAAAAATAAAAAGACTTTCACCATTGATCATCTTTACTTTACCCCTCCAATATTTTTCACGGTCAAAGTCTTCTTTAGATTTCAAAACCCCATAAAATTACTTCCAGAGCAGCAGATTTTGAAACTTGGAATGCTAGCTTACACGCGGAATTCAAATCTGCTGTCGGTTTAAATGTGGCAGACACATAATTTCTTTTCTCAAAATGATAGCCTCTTAAGCGCGAGGTGTATTCAGGTATATTTTCTGAATTCTGGGATTTAAAAACCTTGTATCCAAAACCATCAACAAAAAACACCACAATCAAGGTGGAAATTATTTATGGTTTGCCACTTTTTACTCAAATGTGCATAAAATCAAGAAAGTCTGTAGTTGTTGAGTGAACACTTGATAGTAACGCAAATATAAATGTTTTCTTAAGAAAAACGTCCAATGTTGTACTCATCATTTCAATGTTTGCATTTTTTTATGACGTCCAAAGGACACAAATGGACCAATTAGGAAGCCCCCTGTTCAACTGTGCAATCACGGTTACTTCTTTTTTTTTTTTTTTTGGAGAGGCCCCCGGTTTCCAATCCGATAGACTTGTGCAATCCCGCAGCAAAGCAAACAGGAGTCTAAAAGAAAAGAAGTGCAACCGGTGTTCAACCCCCGAAGAAGGCTAAAATGCCTCTCCGGTTCGCCTATTACCAGCATGAAGCTCCCAGTATAAAGGTCGCAACATGTTCTTGGGCAAAGTGGACATTAGATCAGAGGTGTGCAGAGTGCAATGCACACATAGGCATAACCACTAAGCCTAGAAGCGCAGCAAAAAAATAAAAGGGCCCCCAGCAAAATGACCATTGGATCAGAGGTGTAAAAAAAAAAAAGCACACTTGATCTTAGCCATTGGACCGAGAAGCGATTTACTTTCTAGTCATAGTAAACTGGGAAAGTAAACTCACGGTTACTTCATTTTCAAATCTTAAGTCTTTGGTAAACTGAAAACCTTTAATTCGTACGTTCTTATATCTGTATTCACTAAAACATCACTTGTGGTGAACTCGTATTGGTAAATTGGCACGATGTGCCAAATATGAATGAGCATAATTGTTTGTATATTACAGCGAGCGCATCGGCTTCAGTTGTGTGAAAGTATAGCTCCATTGTGTAGTACATGTGAGACACATAGAGAACTCCGGATCGCTTGGCAGGCTTGTTAATTGCTCCTGGGGGCGAGACGAGTGTGAGGGACGGGAACACAGAGTAACGGCCAAAAGCCGCGTAATTTGAAAATAGAGATAACATCTCTTGATAATGCTGGTGTTGTTCAGTGTAACGTTGCTATAATATAACAATTAAATTTTTGGTATTAACAAAACCACTCACGAGGACAAATCACATTTTATACTCGATGCTGATTATTTTTATTGCTTATTTTCGAGTTAGATAATATTTTCGAGTTAGATAATGTTTTCGATTAGATAATATTTTCGAGTTAGATAATAACTAGAACGAAACAGCTGATATAAATTGTGATCGAGTTATATGCACCCATCGCGCATAAGAGGCTACCATTTTGAATATTTTTTCTGTTTCGCCAATATTAAAACCAAGAGCATGCAAAATAACAATGCATTAAAAGGAATTTTATGGCGTTTTCAAATCTGGAAAAATAAGAGGACCATGATTAATAATGGAGGAGTAAAGACCATATATGGTCAAAGTCTTCTTATTTTTTCAGATATCCAAAATGCCATAAATCTGTTGTCGGTTTTAATGTTGCGGAAACAGAAAATGTATTCAAAATGGTAACCTCTTTAACGTATTTATTTATTTATTTATTTATTTATTTATTTATTTATTTATTTATTTATTTATTTATTTATTTATTTATTTA
>JANTOQ010407906.1:0-11865 GCA_027564595.1 Bythotiara depressa
GAATATATTTCGCCTAAAATTACAATAGGCAGGTGACCAGCCAAATAGCAGCAGCTAATCACGGACTGACCACCTAATACGTAACCAGCGTGTTAATACTGAGTCATAAAAATATCTACATCAAGTTGTTTTCTAATCACAAATTGATGAACAGTGACTTGCTGCCGAGTCATAAAAATATCTACATCAAGCTGTTTTATAATCACAAATTGCTGAACAGTGACTTCTGTGCAAATTGCAGCTTAATTATTCCAATACAGTAATGCTGCATCAGCAAAATAAAAAAAATATGAGTGTAATGCTGCATCAGCAAAATAACAAAAGAACCTGGTTTCTGACAACTTCTCCTTGGTTTTTCTTTAAATTTGCTTGATATAGTAAACATTCTGAATTTTAAAAAATCTAAAAATAGAGGGCAGGTGTGATTTATAAATATCAACCCCTCTTTTATTTATTTTTAACATGCAATATATTTTGAGAAATGGTAGCATTTTCACACAAAATAAAAAGCATTTTACACCACTTCTTACTGGCTTTAAAATAAGATGTTTTCTGAATTTCATGAAAATTTGAGGATTATTTTTTTTAAAAGACGTACTTCATATTTAGATTCCTCCTCAAAATGTATGTCGATGCTGAAAAAATCTATGCCATAACACCAAACCGAAATTTACAACAGGGCTGGTTTCCTTATGAAAATTTGGAGTTTCATTTTATATAAAAACAGAATTCAGATTCTTCGTCATACTTTTTGAGGAGGAATCTTAATCTGAATTCAGTTGTTTTTTATAAAAATAAACATATTTTCATGAAATAGGTCTATTAGCAGAAAATTTTGACTTTTAATTTTTAAGATTTTATGCTGAAGGAAAATGCAAAGAAACATTTCAACAAGAATAAATAAATTACCCACATGGAAAAGTAGTTGTGTGGAAAAGCTGTTTTGTTTCTGATATTTTCTAATATGAATGTAGATAACTGAGCTAGTCCAACAATAAAATCAAAGGGACGGTGGAAGACAATAAAATAAAAACTCTTGGCGAGGTTTTCAAAACCTTCACCAATAACTGCACTGCCATTAAAAATGGTTTTAACTGATTGGAGGTCCTAAAGAGGACCAGGTCAGTTGAATTTGTCTTCGTCAGTTTTGTAGTAGAAAATTGTCGATGTTTTCATGTCGCAGGATATCCATTTATATCTTCTTTATTCCTGCTGATGATCACTTGTGTTATAATCTTGCGGGGAAACTAAGTTTGATCACTTGTGTTATAATCTTGCGGTAAACTAAGTTTGATGTCTCCTCCAACAAGTTGGCGAGTTGTAAAAAGCAACCAAATAACCATTTACTGTCTTTATGTACAACTTTCATTTTATCACACTTAACTTTTCCATTATTTCGGCAACTCGTTGTAAAAGATCATCTTTGTTTAAAACCAGCATCTATATCTTTATTAACACAAAAGTCCGTTCATCATCAATAAAACATCTAGCTATATGTTCGTCCATGTGATTAATTTAATCATCTTATAAAAGCACATTTCTCTGTCCAGCATCAATATGCTTCAACAAAATATGATAAATTTACAAGACAAAAATAGCCACCGTTTTGAACGGTGTAAAAAAAACATAGTCAAACTCGTTCTGGCGTGACACTCAGCTGTTAAAACCTTTATAAACTTACTTTAATAAACAAGATTTGAATTAATAAAAACAAAATTTATTTCTGGATTAAGTTAACCAACTTGGTCGTTATGATTTTCCCTTAACGAAACTTTCGAGTTATGAGAATAACAATAATAATAATATAAAATAATAATAACACAATACTGTCTTGAAATAGCAGGTTAACAGGCTAAAAAACCTCGGGACTTGTTACACAAAAATAGTAGCAGGCAGTACAGAAGTAGACATAGCTGCATGCTCCGTATAAAAAGAAATAAGAAGGAAATAAACAACTGCCTATGTTTTGTCTGATTTCCAGTCATAGAAAAATTTCCACGGTTAAATAATCAAGGATCAATCACGGTTAAGTGAGAATTTCCTTGAACAGAAGTTTTACAAAGGCGAATTTTGAAAATTTTCAGCCCATGGAAATTTTTTTGTGAGGGTAAATCTGGCTTAATGAATGCCACGCCATTAAAAAAAAAAAATTCCGTCGCGTTAAAGGTAAAAAATAATAAAATACCGTTCTGAAAATGTCTGTCAAAAGTCAGCATTAAAGCGTAAGCTAACATTAAAAAAACTAAATCTCTTTTATACACATTTACACAAAAATTTCACCTAATCTACAAATAAATCGTCTGCAATTCTGATTTCATGAGTTCTATATATATATACAAACGCAGTAAAATAACGCACTGCTTTCCGTGTGAACATTTACCTATATAACTACTCCAACCCTTAAAAAGAACGTCAGACTAGTAATGAAATTTTGACTTGACATGGCACTTTATGTAAACAGTAACGTAAGCAATTTTATTTTCACGTAAGATTCACGTTGTCCAAATTTTTATCAATGCCTGCCACATACAGTGCCTTGTCAATAGCTCCCAATAAAAATACGTTACAAAACTAAAAAACAAACTAACTGTGTGTTTAGTAACGTGAAGAAAATTGGTAAAGTATTAAAAGTTCTTAAACATTTTTAAACGTAAATGATTTCTCACATGGTTATGCCGTTACATTTAAAATTTGTCGCAAGTGCAACGACATTGCGTTAAGTGCTACCTGCTCTATTCGAGCCGACACAAGCCAACTGGACGGTGGTATTGGCAATACGTTAGCAGGTGGGGGGCTGTTAAATTTAGCCCCAGCATAAGGTAAATTACCTTCATCTTCTGAATCTACAGGTGAGGAACCACCAGAAGGTATTGATACTGGCGAACTGCATCCGCTTGAAAATAAACCAATGCCAACATTAGGAGGAGACGGTGAATCTCTTTCTAGAAAGATCTTCGAATTTGGACTGAATCTTCCATCACCTCGATGTCTTGGTCTTTTTTGTTGAGAATTTGTATTCCTACCAGTCATCTTACAGTTTTAATTTTACTATTTTTTTCGGTTTTCAACTTTACGCCAGCCACAAAGATGTTTTAGGCGAACTTCAAGAGCACAAAGACAGCACCAAAAACGTACTGTTGCCTCCAGCTACATCACATAATAAACTTTTTCTTTCTCAAACTTTTTTTTTACATCTTTGTTGTTCTATTCACGTCAAAAATAATTCGATCACCTGATACTTTCAACCAATCAAAATCTTACAACATGATCACGTGTAAAAAACCCATTGTTTTAAATGAAATAGTTTTCATGCAGTCTGCTTCTATTTATAAAGCTGATCCGGGGGTCATAATAGACCGCATCTTTAAATGTTCTTTTGGAAGCTATTAGAAGACTTCATCATGGAAAGTATAAATTTTTGTATATTACAATAATAAATGCGATAAAAGATTGAACTCGGGGAATTTAATTTCAAAACCTTCCTATATACAAAACTCAAACACAAAAACATCCGTAAGTATCCCCGTCTGAATATTGATAAACAAATGCTACCATATTAAAACATTTACTGGACCCCGGGTTTGCAGCATTTAAGCGCTCTTCATCGCAAAGGATATCTACATATATAAATATAACTTTCTTCTTTTCACAGATTCGTTATGTACACGTAAAAACGTTATATATATATATTTCTTTTTACAAGGAAAATATTTACACCTTTATTAAAATTTTATAAAATTAAACTCATGAATGTAATATAACTAAATTCTGTTTACAGAATGGTGCAAGATTTCGACTTCTGGTTATGAACGGCGAAAGAAACCTTTTTCTTTCCCTTTCGATCAGCATTAAATTTTAGACTATTTTTGCGTCCTTCCGGAGGTAGCTGGATAGCAACTTTCTGTACAGGCACTAAAAATTGACAAAATATTATACGTCAAAGTTCTATGTAACAAAACTAGATCAAGTTTCACGTATACACACTGAACCAATGCATGATCAACATTTCAAATAATTCCCTTCTTCGTAGAGATTTAGAAGCACAAGAGAGAGCGGGAGCGAGAGAGTGTAAAAACGGAATTGCGTAATGGGTCCAAATTATCATATGACATAGACATAACGTAAACACTCCTCTGCTGATAATCGATGCCTTGTATACAAAGTGCGGAAATAACTTTAATTGCTATGAGAAACGTAACGAATGTTGAATTTCTTAAATAACTATGATATGCAGGGGTGATACAAATTATTAAACCGAAATATTAAATATGAAAAATCTCGTCCTTTTGTGGAGAAAAAGAGTTATTTAATGTTTTTCAAGGAAGAAGGTTGACGTTTGTATGTATGGCTCGGATACGTGTGACCGATATTTGAAAAAAAAAAACCTGGACCGAGAATATACTTTATCTGCTTGTAGTGATGCATATATATTAACACCCGGCACACGCTTTAAAAATACATATAGATAAAATAAAAAATTTGACAGACAATGGAAAATAATAATAAATTGTTTTTAACGACTGCGGTATTTACGTCATCAAAAGTAATCACAGGACTTACCGTAATTTTCTGCTATGTTTTGCCAATTTTTTTTATTGTTTATCACTCCATCGTAGAGCGGTTTCAGAAGAGGGTTGATGTGGTAGAAGACCTATTAGAAAATAAATTATTACGATAATGGCAAAGTCAACATATTACGTGGCAGAGTCATGGGTGGGACGAGCATAAACAAATATATTGTAATAAAAAAGTACACGCATAGAAGAACCTCACTCGCCATACTAGCATTGTCCCAGATTTTCTAAAGTTCTAGAATTTTACGGCTAGTTTATTTTTCTTATCATACATAACCCCCTGCAGTTAGAATATTCTTTGTTGCCAGACTGTACGTACACCCGTACGTTTTTCAGTGATATGAACAATAACAAAAAAAACAATTTAAAATAAAAATAAATAGGAAACTTAGAGCAATAAAATAACAATTACCAACCTCGCTCGTCTTTTGACGTTCTCATATGGGAAACAATAAAAAGGGACGGGGGCTAGTTAAGCCGATACAACATAGTACGTATCTCCAAGATGAATCATGAGAAGGCCTATAATCAATCACGTTAAGTTCCTTCGCAACAATTAATGACGCAATTCTTACACAATATTTGACTGGTCAATAAGGTGTTACTTGTGAGCGAAGCGAGATAGCGAGTAGCCAGGTGACCCAGCTAACTTCCTTCACCTGTTGCCCGTCTCTGTTTTTGAAACTAAATCAGAGATACTAAGGCGAATGGCGAGAAAGTTAGTTGGGTTACCTGGTTCATAGCGAGTAAAATTCGAGAATAGGTACTACCAAAAACCTAGAAGGTTTTTTCCTAAGTTATTAAGCAAATGTTGAATGTTATTGTAATATGCCATGTGTTTAATATTTTAACATGCAGACGCCAAGACTCACATACAGTGCCTTCTATAAGCTATACAATGAATAAGGAACGATATAGCTGATAGACGACTGACGTCAAACACGCCACAATGTTAAAACCAGAACTTCTTATATTCTTATGCGCTACTAAATATTTTATATGCCACTGATAGTAATTTTTCTCAAGATGAACTAAAGTAAACATGTACTATACGAAACATCATATCCCATAAATCAACGCGCTAGTGGAAGAAGAAATTGGACCGCATATGTAACTAATCGAATTAAGAACTAACAGCAACTTCCAAGGGTGTAGCATAAATTTTAGCTCTTTTCCATGGGGTTGTTAAATTCCAGGGCTAAATATAATTTTCCACAAATAAGTTAGGTTAGTTCGAAAAAATTTTTTCCAGGAATTAAACAATTTTTCAAATCTTTACTTTCATAGGATGTGTGGATGAAAAATGTGATAGCCCATCATAAGATTACACATTACCCAACTATCAAATCTTAATCCTATACTGCCTGTGTCAGCAGAAATTATTCCAATCTATATTCATTTCTTTACTGTTTTACTTTTTCTAGCGGTGTTACTAATTGGAAATAAAAGGAAAAATAAAGTTGGTAAAAATTGATAAGCCCCCCTGATCTTTCATAAAAATTATAAGGGTTACAATTAGGAAATTTACAATAGACAGAAGGTGTATCCAGGTATTATAGGGTTAAGTCTCTCACAAAAGAAATTATCCGTTTCAAAACAATCCCTTTTTACAGAAGCAGCCAACGTAGGTGTTCTAGGAAACAGGTGTTCTAGAGCTGAGCTGTATTAGTGCTGGCAAATAGAGCTGTAATGATGAACTTGGCTCTTCTGATAAACTGATAAGTTTTTCTCTACTAAGCTGTAAGAGTGGTATTTTTTCCTGACTTCCTGGAAAATATAGGTGTTCTTTTCTGGTAAAGTTAAATATTATAATAAACTTAGGTTTTTCATTTCCTGGAAAATTGGGGTGCTGCAAGTGAGATACTTTACCTGAAAATTAGGCGTTCTGTGAGAAAATATATATTTCCTTGCAAAATGAGCTGTTCTTAAGAGAAATGCTAGTCCTTATAAATAGAGATGTTATAAGGAAGTTTAAGTTATTTTCTGGATTCGCTGCACCGATACTCCTTAGCAGTTAAGAAAACCCATTTCCTTAGAACAGCTCTGCTATTTCTGTATTAAGAGCGTTGGCGAGTTCATACTGGCAGCATACCAATGTTAGTAGAGGACCTGCAAATCTGTCACATCCATAAATAATAATAGAGATAATCCATAATTTAACTTACTTTGTACAGTGGCATGCAGACGAAATCAATGAAACCAACTTGCATACTTGGAAGTTCGCTGTGTTTTTGCCTGTCCATCATTGGCTGAAAAATGCACAGGAATTAGGTAATATGACGAGGTCAAGTATATCTATTCAGGGTTATACTTCAAATTTATGGAATAAATCTAACTGGACATCTGATGGAACATATACAACTCAATGTTCTGTACTTACAATGTCTAGAGAAAAATAATGGCGGTAGAGAGAAAAATAAATTTGTAAGGTCATATATACCAAGTACATTTTTCTGAGAAGTCATCAATGACCGTTTCTCAACGATTCGTGTTTTATTACGTCATGAGGCAAGCGAGACACTGCTCCTTCATTAATTTTTGTGCCCCGAAGGCCATGAATGCTCCTTCATTAACTATGTTGACCCTAGAGACCTGAGTACCAAACTGGTCAATTTAAATTCAGGTGGAGCGCAAGGATATTGTGTTAGTATTGTACGAACTAATCTAAATATCGTTGTCGACGTAACTTGAGGAAATATACGATAATAAATTTAAAGATTTTAAAAGTAACCAGTGCAAAAGGTGCAAATTGAAAATATCCAGCTGTCATAATTCATACAGACTCTTTGCGTGGGAGTGTTATTTTCAAGTTATATTTTAACAACAATATTAACTTCTATGAATAATTTCTTCGTTTACTTCCCCGCGTATATACATATTATATTACATAATGTTAAGTTCTATAGATGGGAAAATTTCATAGAATATTAAGCGAAATGGTTCGAAAACGAAGGTGTGACTATAAAAGTAAATGCCTAGAGATCTAACGAGCGTTGTTTGAAAACAATATACAGGCCTAAGTTATTTCCTGATGGATGTTGACATCGGATGTTATTAAAAACAAACGATATCATTATAATGGCTCACTTCCTTCCGAAACAAAAACGTTAAGCGGATTGAATATTACGAGATGAATAAAACATTTACCATTGGCTCTGCAGACAATTTACTCCTTTCCAGATCACCTTGCTCGAAAAATTCGCCAGCAACCAACTCGGCAATCTAACAAAGGAAACTTTAATTACAAATACGTTTACCCGAAAATCCTGGACAAAAACTTTCCCAATTCAAAAAATGGTTGACACTTCCATATTTAACCGTGCTATATAGACACGTACTTAACTACCAAAGATCCGTGCATATTAATTTACCAAGTAAACTGCGAAAGTTTATCTACATGTCTGCTTATATATGATAATACTTTCTCATCATTTGTGTGTTCTCTCTTTTTGTAAATTTAAACATGTTTGTCAATATTTGTTGTTTAGGACTGTAGATACAGATAATAATCACACAGTTTTAAGATCCATCACCGTTGTGAAAAGTTTTAAACTTAAAGTCTAAAAGTCTA
Source organism: Bythotiara depressa (assembly GCA_027564595.1). NCBI lineage: Eukaryota > Metazoa > Cnidaria > Hydrozoa > Anthoathecata > Bythotiaridae > Bythotiara > Bythotiara depressa. The sequence goes on from JANTOQ010407906.1 coordinate 8,146, forward strand.
AAGGGGGTGGGGGTTTGTGGTCATGGAATGGAGCAAGAAAATTCTAAAATATAATCCGAAGGGGGCGCCGCCTCCATGCAGGATACATTTACTTATTCACTTATTTACACTGCCTGCTTTAGACTTTAAATGACTTATTAAATCAATAAATAAAAGTAGTCAAACTCATGTTTCATGAAACAACCCTGAAGAATTTCATAGCAATATTTGTTCTTTTATCGTGACCGAACATCGTCGAAGCATGAGTGTCGTGACACTGTTCGATTGTTAAAATCGAGGCTTTGAATTAATTGAGGCGTATCTGGGAATGATAGTTTTAAATGTGAAGCATATTTTTTAAGAAATCTACTACCGTGTGAACATGACCAACTGAGAAATAAAGTATTTCTCGTCAACTATTAATTAAGCGTGAAGCAGTAACCACATATCTATCTAATTAATCGTGGTACTTATTATATCGGCGTGCTCGATATTCGAACGCCTTCTTTATTGAGAACAAGAGCCAAGGTAATGAAGTACACTTTAATCCAGATAACTCTTTAACAACAAAATTAATTTCATACCCTCTGCTGCACATCCCATGGTTTGGTAATAGCAGCAACATCACATGCGGTCATCATCATTCCTCTAATAAATAAACAAATAAATAAACAAATATATAAATAAATAAATAAATATATATATATATATAAATAACTAACTAACTAATTAAATAAATAAATAAATAAATATACAATAACACTATACAATAACATTCAGGAGTCTAGGACCTAGTCATTTCTTTAGCACAGCAAACTTAAAACCAACGATGAAAGACAAATTGGCATAGGAAATTGCTACCGTTAATGTTCGCGAATGTATAGTGTCTGATATCAATCCAAAAATAATTTACTTATTTAGGCTACCAGCTATTTTTTCTTAATAGACAAGATTGTTGTTTCGTGGCGATAATTTTGAAACGGTATCAGCTTCCTTTATCTATCCACATAGCACAAATTTGAATGTTCTAAAGAATATTAAATTTCACGAAGCAAGAAACAAAGTAAACTTGGTTTATGTCTGGAAAGTTATAATAATTATTTTCAATGAATGGCAAGGAGATTTAGACAATATGTGGAGCCTAAAGCTTCCTAAAATACTTTGCGGCAATAAAATCCCGTTAGTTAATGTATAAAAAGTGGTGTCCATTCTCCCCACAACTGTGGTTACATTACACTAAGCATAAGAAAATCCTCACTTTTTAAAACAAATTTATTCGAATTTCCGGTTTATTATCTTGTGGCTCATGTATCTTTATATCTTAGTTACTTCTTTTTAATTAACGCTTCCTCGTTTTCTAATAACGCCACTGTTCCAAACAGCAGTATATCCATTGTTGACAATATGTCCAATCCAATTAAAACATTAAGAAACTACATATGATTGTAAGTGATAAGGAAGGGAGATGTTGAGTTTGTATAGTGAGGATAAATACAACAACAACACACATATCTGCCAAAGTCTCTCAAAGTATTCAACAAATACTCAAATAAATCAATGATGTTGTTAGTAACCTGTCAATATATAGTAAATATTTTCAAACCTGGTGCTGATTACGTGATAAATCTCAAAACATTTTTCCAAGTTTATGCTCAAAAATATATTCAGCATAGAGCTAAGTAAAATGAATTGAAATATCTAATAACACATACCTCAAAACAGCTCTATTTTCAAATTGTGTCCAATCAGCTTGATGCGATTCCACCAAATCTTGAAAATCGTTTCTTTTTCTAAGATAATTAAATACAAGAATTACATATTGCCATGCACTTGGTTAAGTATCACACAAAAAAGAATTGTTATGGAAGGTGCACTCATCCAACTTTGACTAGAAATATTACAATCATTTAAAAACTATCATAACAGATATCCTAATCTGTGTTAAACATAAATTTAAAAAAATGTATCATAACAAAAATAACTTGATGAAACATATGAAACATACTTGAAATATAAAGCGAGATCAGTTGAAAGAATAGCTTCTTCCAACATTTTCATTGCTAGTTTATAATCATCATCATTCAATGCATCAAATATATTAGATCCCTAAAAAAGAACATTAAAAATGAAAGAATTATTATCCAGTTATCAGTAGTACACATCTCTTACATTCAAATAGACACGGGCAAAAGAAAACATAAACAAATACACCATTCACAAGAAGAAAAGAGAAATGTTTAATCTCTTCAAAGCATATAAGACCATTTCCATGACTTTTCCAGATAATTTACAAAATCTCACACGATTTAAACTTTAAAATATAAGTTAAAACAATTCCAATTTAACAAGGAAATAAACAATATATCAACTTTTTTTCTGCATAGATTCAAGATTTGAAATGTGTGACAGACACATGACACATTATAAGTAGTACCAAATGTAAGTGAAAAGAAATAAGAAGCACTGTTTGCTTGAAAATCGATGGCTACCTAGCGTTTAATAGTGATGAAAATATCAAGAAAAGTATTTTCCTTAAATGTAGTGAAAATTTATACAACTAGACTAGATTTAGCATATCTCATTCTTCTCTCTCCCTTTTGATATGAACTTGGAGAAAATTTGGCAAATTAAACTCTAATTTCATATTTTTATAAATTTTCAAGGTTGAAAACTGTTTAAATGTGAAATTAATTGGAAATGATATAAGGACCGGTTCCAGACTTCTACTGTACATGTGTAGGCAGTATAAGTAGTTTGCACTAGACGAGTAATTGGGTATGTGCATTAATACTTCAAACTGATTTGGGTTTGTCTCATGTAAACAGAGCCTAAATATCACTGATGAAAAGAAAGTTTTACAGAAATATGTCTCCAAAAGCTCTAAGTCTAGTTTGCGATCATTAAAAATAATGTAAATGCCTAATTGATATCATGTGTACTTATTTTTAAGAAAACACATTGCATTGTGTTTATGAGTGTGAATATTTGAGATGTAAAAAACTGACACACATTGGCTTGTTCCCTTTAAATCATCACAAATTAGTCTAGATTCTTTACAATAATCATTTTTCTGGTAATAATGAAACAGCAACGCATTTTAGCATATCAAGATATTTCATAGCAGAAAAATTGCAGAGTATGTTGTACTTTAAATGCAGCATTTCTAATTTATGTACCAACACATCAACATATTCGCAATTCTTTTCAACTTTCTTGTTGAATAACAATATCATAAACCAGTTTAGTTTCTTACAGTAATCTGTCTGTCTTTTGGTACTATAATGAAACACCAATTTGATAGCACCCTGTATTGTAGCTTATGAAGGTATTTCAAATATATTGTGTGAAGGTTTTTATTTATTTATTGATGCTTCTACAAATGCACAGTTCTTCTTTAAAAAAGCAATCTAATTATTTTCTTGTGAATTTGCAAAGTAAACACAATACACAGCACATATATCTCATAATGTATATTACCTTCAAAAACTGTTGGAATACAAATATATTTTGACAAGATCAATTTAATATTTTTAGAAGGTGATCCAAAACGTAAACTTTTTGAAGGTAATAAAGTTGCATTGATAATATATAAAAAAAGAAGTTATAAACTGGCAACATTTTATGAAATTCTACTTATGAAAATAGGTAATCTAAAAACACAGTGAAGTAAAGAATTTATAAAACTCATCTCAACACAATATCCTATTTTACTTTCTAATCATTTTCTGAAGTCAAGTCAAA
>JANTOQ010408017.1:0-11864 GCA_027564595.1 Bythotiara depressa
CCTCCATTTATAAAAAATTGCAAATCTTAGAAAAGTAACGTTTTGCAGTTGGAAATAGACCGAAATGACTTTGGAAGAAAAGTGTCTCAAAAAGAACAAAAACGAAGCCTGGAAAAGAAGTCACTTCATTTAATCAACTTTGCCTTTAATCATCGACTACTTCTTTTTTTCATCTTAAACAATCAATATTTCAATACAGTCAATTGTATAGAGGGAGGTTGCATATAAATTTTGTTTAACTTTTTATTTGCTTTTGTTGATTTGTGATAAAAATACATCTACATAACAAAACACACATACTGGTTGAGTGTCTCTATAATTCTTTATAATTCATGCAGTAAAAGAATGTGCATGTTGAACAATGATGACCAAACTTTTAACTAACCCTGCCCTAATATAAGAACTAAGTACTAAAAACTAAAATAATTGAGATAAAGAAGTCTATCAAACAATGCAAGTGTACTTTGGTCTTCCCCACTAGCTTATTATTATAAAGTTTTGGCAACAAATAGTTTTGTTATTTGTCCAATATATGTGGTCCGAAAAGTTTCAAATTACAGACCTAAAGGAAATGGACAATATCAATTGATGTATCATGAATATGAATAACAGTGCAAAATATGAACTGCGAGGAAGATACAATATTGCATTCAACTGAAGTCTTTGAGGTCACAGACTCTTGGTCACAGACAATTCACTTACCATTAACCAAAACAAAGCACAATTTAACAGCATTTTCTTGTAACATTTCTTTCAATAAAATACTTTTACAACAATTTTTTCTTACAGAGAATGTTCGTTAATTTATAGTCAAAATACTGCTTAACAGTGATTACATGTACCGTTCTTACATTTATTACTTCCAAACACTGTTTAACGGCCTTTCATACAGATCAGGGAACTGGAAATGAGGTTGTTTTTAAAAAGGTGCACTTTGGATATGTTACATGCTTCTGACACACGAAGAAGAAGAAAGGGCTCTGATTTCACTTTACTTCCTCTAATGTACATGTGTGATAAATTATTGGAAATGCATTTTCCAATGATCTAAAGCCTTCTAATCCAAACTTTTCTGCCCTACAGACCCAACCATGGTGAGCCCTCACAGAGACGCTGAACATTTGTTAACAGCTAAATGGTATGCCCAAAGAAAGTTTGGATGCGGCCCTGGTTGTGGGAAAATGACGAACGAAGCAACATAAATGACAATTCTGGTGAAATTAGCGATGGAGAAAAAATCAATGATGATGCACTATAATATGATCAGATGGAAGATTTGTTTGGACATAGTAATGAAGGAGAATAATTTTATGATTTAGTAATTAATGTGATAAAAATAAATGTCGTTATTTATGTGAGAAATGTGCTTTTATTTTTTAGAACACCTGCTTTCTTAAGCTCGGTTCCCACCAAGCGTCTAACTGGCATTAATCACACTCTGTATGTTAAAGCGCTTAAATTAGATGCCCATCTATAAAATACCTGTCGACGTTCACACTACAAAGATTTTACTGCCAGATTTTAGTACTTCATGTAAAGGAAGAGTAAGAAGAAAATATGAATAACACTGTTAGGAAAAAATTGCTTCTTCTTATTTTACTTCAAAAAGAAAAATCTGAATGCCAACCACGGAGATGGAGAATTTGGACAAGAGAGATATTTCAACTTTTATCATATAAACATGGATATTCCCAAACAGCTTAGGACAACAATTCTTCTTCGCTGAGCGAAATAAATTTTTTTGACATTTTTTTACACAAGTGTTTGCACTTCACTACTTCTAAACCTTCTGATAATATAAAAAAACACACAAATAAATGCAAAAATATACAAAAACATGCTGAATTATGTCGTCATGCTTTGATCTCAAACTTAGCGCTGATTAGCCGCCTGAAAAAATATCAAAAAATTTTGATTTCAAAATCGGCATCTAACAGGCGTCAAACAGGCATATAATGTATATTATATAACAGGTGTATATTATATATATTATATACTCTTTACCTCTAGATTTCTGATGATGGAATATACGTGTGTTTGTCTACCTTATATGCTGTCTGTACAAAGCATCTGAAACTCCATGTAGAGAAGAAAAGTAAAACAGTATATTTACATTTAAAGAAAATCAAAAAAGAGGTAAAAGTTTATAGTTTTCTTTGTTGAAATTGCACAGTAAGTTTTTAAGTGTATGTATTGCAAGGAGGAGGTCAAGATTTGCTGCTTTGTCACTGACTGAAAGTGCTATTCATTGATCAGAAAAAGTTTTGAAATGTTAGGGAATTTAAGAATCAAAATGCTGTATAATCAGAAGCTTATAATACTCTCTTAAACCATGAAACAACATTTATCAGAAGCTTATAATACTCTCTTGAACCATGAAACAACCTTTATCAGAAGCTTATAATACTCAGTTGAAGCATGAAACAACAAAATAACTTTTTATCAACAGTTAAATGACTATATAAGCAGAAACATTTGTTGACAATGCTACTTTTTCTAGAGTTCTCTGGAATGTTTTTGATGTCGATTTCACTTTTTTCTATAGAAGAATTCTGTGTCTTTTAACGAGGTAGTAGCATACTATTTATCTAGTATTTGTAGTGATGTAATAATTTGATTGTATGAAGAAAAATCTCACCATGACAAATTATGACAAATTACACATTCAAATGACAATAATTTTTGTTCCGTCATATTTGTTTATATTAACTCCAAAATATCAGCGAATATTTTCTTAAATTAAATTCTTGATATTAATATTTTTAGATAGTCAAAACTGATGAAGGATCTCCTCCAGAGAAAAAGCCTACTAAATTAGCAATTGGTAAGGATGTGTCATATAAAACGTCACTGTTACTTATTAAATTAATCAGTACCTTAGTTGCAGCATCCTTGTACACATAGTATATGCGACAAGATCTGATTTGGGTATCTGCTTTATTATAAGCATGTGGGGAATGTGGGGAATGTCTTGTGTCTTTCTGGCAATATTTACCACAAACCTTTATAAATGCTGCCTAAACTAAATAAACTTTCTACTGTATACCCTCAAATATTCCTAAATACAACAGTGGGAAATTCGCATACAATTTCCTAAGTGCTTTATTCATTAAACCAGATTATTCATTAAACCAAAAACGTTTTCAGTGGACTAAATTAACAGCATTTTTGCTTTCTGAAATTACACATGGAGAATATATATTTAGACTGACAATAATGAGTTTTAGTACCAGACAAGACTGATACTATATGTTGAACAATGTTCAATGTATGGGTGGGTATTAATAGCCAACAAAACTTTGCTTTGAACGCTCTTTCATGTACATTAAACAAACTTAATTATTTTAGAATGATATAACCCAAAAAATAAAAAAACACAAAGCAGAAAGTTCTTGATTCTGAGAAAGGTTTAATTACTTTTAAATCAGGTTTTAGATATTTTTAATTACTTAAAAAATGTATCCATTAAAATATCAAAGTGTTTGGAGGATTTAAATTTATTTTCAGGTGTTGAGGGTGGTTTTGATGTGAACCAGGATAAGGTTTGTACATATTTGTATCTATTGTTAACACAAGAATTCTTGATTCAGGAATAACATTTGTAATGCCAGGGCCTATTTTAACCCAAAATTGCATGCAATAATCGCACGTAATGCCCTTCCCTCAAAAAATTATTTTGATCCAAAAAGGCCAAAAACATAACGCCAGGCGGGGAGGTTTACTGTTGCAGTGCCTTAGAAATTGAAAAACTTACACTATAGCCTTGCATATTTGTCCCTTTTGGAAAAACTAGTGCTTTTTGATCCATCTTACTTTGAATTGCCTACTGTTACGTACTTTCCTCGGTGAATTTGGACCTTGTAATTTCGGTTGAACAAGAAGTTACGTTTTTATTTGCCTTTGCGCCTTTGTCACATGCATGCCCTTGTGGACTAGAATAGGCCCTGAATGCTATTATTATTATGTTATATTATGTTTTATGTTATATTATTATTATATTAAGGCTTATGATGAATAATTTTTTAACCCTTTAATGCATAATGCTCCTGGAAACGAATCAAATAATTGGTCACTTCTTTGCTATTTCGCTTTTTCCACGGGGATAATTATTAGAAATATAATGTAAAATAAATTTGGTAAAAGTTGATAAGACCCCCTGGTTCCTCATAAAACGATAAAGGTTTCCAAAGGGAAGTTTAATATAACCAGGAGGTATACTTATGCATTAATGGGTTATAGATAAATTATATTTTCAGAAATATCAAAATTTAGTTCTCTCTTTATATAATTTTTCATGTCAATTTGAAATCTGTGTTTATGAAAGGAAACAAGAAGCACTGTCTGCTTTAAGATTGATGGGTAATAACCGCTGTGATGTAAGAGTCAGAATTTATATTTGGCCCATAATTACATTATCATGGCAGCATTATACTAATCTGATCAAGTTTGAAGAATGGACATGCACTAAAGGTTTTGTAATTGCAAACACCAATAAGAAAGAAAGCCTTCTTATGAATGACTATGAAAAAATCAAAGAATATCTCTTGATGACCTTACAGAGTAAATGGTATTCAAATATACTTCTTGAAATGAAATTCTGCATCCAATGTTATACTTTTCTTATTTAGAGCTTATTATGACTTTTCGTCATAAAGCTATTTTCAGTTATATTTTCTTCTAAAAGCTACTTTCATCCACCAGAAAACCATGAGGAAACCGAAAAACTCTGCAACTCCTGGAATGTTATATTGCATGACTTTCATGTCACATGATGTTACCAGAATGTAAGTTGCTGGGAGCATGTGACCAATATATCACACAAAGGTGCATAGTTAAACTGCAGAATGAACTTACTGTGTGGGTGGGGCAATGAAAAAGAGGTTAACATCGAAAACTTAAGCTAAAACAGACAAACAACACACAGAGAAACCAAAAACTCAATGTGTTCTAAAGAGCCATAACATACATATAAGAAGAAATTCATTTAAGATTAACTAAACGTTGAGAATACTGGAATCTTTTTTTCGTAATCCTAAAAATTGATATAATTATTATAAGGAATATTTTTATGCTGTTAGAAGTATAAAAATTAATTTAGGAAAATATTGGATACATACATCTTCCGACTTTTTTCCACCTCACTTATTGTGTGTGTTAATAAAGATGTTTATTAAAATTTCAAAAAACTTATAATCTAATTTAAAGATAAAGGAAAAGTTAATTAGTTAAATCAGATTAAATCAACTTAACTTATAAACATCTTTGTTTGATTTCATGAACTGTTAAAAGACGTGAAGAAAATTTTTTTAAGTTTTCTCGGTACAGTACGGTAAAATCTTGAAATATTGCTGTATTTTGAACTCTATCTTCAGCCACGGGCTACAGAAAAAAAGTTAAACAAAACAATACTTTTAAGAAACAGTAGTCATTCATCATCAAAACAGTGTGGTAATTTTTTGTTTTTGCATGGTTCGTTTTTATTGCTGTGTGAAGTCAGAAAAAAGTTTGTTAGAGAACAACTTCAGGATTATGATGATATGTTTTTATTGGAAAACATTTTTCATACCAGCACTTGGAGCTCATTTCATGAAACAACAAAGAATATAGTTCAATATATTTTTTTTCTCAATAGCTACAAAGTGAGTTTATTGCTTAGATTAGATAGACAATTTATTAAGCTTTCAGAAAATATATACTTTCATCTGAATTATATGAAGAAAAATAGATATTTATGAAATACTGAACATGTGTAACAAAAGGTTCAAGTATCCTTATAATCTCTTGTACTTAATAGTCACTGGTTCACAAAATGATGATGATTGTCTTCAATAAGCCCTCAATTTGATTTGCTGTTTATATATTTTATTCATTTATAATTTTAATACCTGACAATTGAAATATTTCAGGTTGAATATGAAGATGTTAATAGCTTAGTTATAACCAATGCTGCTGGTGTGTTGACAAGTTATATTCAATTACCAAATGCTGAACTCCCACTCAATGTAAGTACTGCATTTCATGCTTGTCTGTTTGATTATTCTGTGAAATCTGTAACAACAGCCTCCTGCATATAAAGAAAACCTCTGTATAAAAGACAACTTTTCATAGTCCTTACAATTAATTTTTCATTGCGCTGTATAATGGCCAACTGTCTATAATTGCTGTCAAAGCCTAATCTAGCCCTAAAGGGGTCTGACCCTCTCACACTGCCCCTTTTAATTTCTTAAGGAAAGATGACATTTATATATCAGGAAATGTGACCACAAATGTGTCATTTTTCTTTTCTACCTGACCCTGTCCTATGATTCTAGATTACCCAATGGCTGTTATATCCATTTACCTTGGAGGAATGAAAATCTTCTTTATTTGTCTCGATTTCTTTCTCTTCATATATATTTCCATGTTTCAACAATCTATAGACTAAAAACATCCATCTGTAATGCTGTATCATTTGCTTTAATATTGGAGAACTCACAATCAAATAGGAAGAAAAGAAATTTGTAAAGAATGAAAAAAACAGTATAATTGTATAATTTAACAATTCCTATTCAAGTAAATACAACTTAATTAACTAGACATTGAAAAATGCAGAGTTTTGATTAATTTAAGTTTGACTTCTAAAACATTATCATGATGAACAGTAATAATAAAAAAGTATGTTTGACATAAAAAAGGCACAGATTTTCAAGAGGGCAGATTCCGACACCCCCGCTCTAGTTGTGCGCCTGTACATGGGTGAATTACAAGAAAATGGTAGTGTGTTTCATCTACAATGTGAAAATGATTGATGACATTCTGACAAAGCTGAATTTGACAGGAACTAACAAAATCCACTCAACATAGTAGAAGTTGGTGACTTGTTGATAGCAACTTAAATCAGACATGCCACTTTTCCAGCCTAGGCCCAGAAGTTCCGGCCGCTGAGCTTTCGTTGGTTCTGGCTTGAAACATTTTAATAACTAAAATTATTTTATCTACATGATGAGTAATCGCTAGCGTAAGGATCAAGTAGATTTGTTTTAGGATTTTTATATATTTAATCGACTCTGTTAATGAAGTATTTCTAGAAACTGTTATGATGTTTATCATGGAGGTAATTTATTAAACCCCACTGTTAGCGAAAATAGGGTGTTTTAACATTTAAGAGTTATTTTTGGAATATAAATTTGTTCTTTGATTGCAATAGAATGACCTCTTGTACATTACGTTTCGTTTTTCACTGATTACAATAGAATAGCTTCTTGCACGTGTAGAAAAAAAAATCATTTGAATATACTATTACTACTTATGCAACAACAAAAAATGGTACACAACGAAAAAACTACAAACAACTGAAGTGTTATGCTAGTATTTATTAAAAACAACGTTCTGTCATTTTGTTACACATTTGATAACTTTTGCATTATTTACAAGGTGGATGTACAATGAGTGGATTTCTAGAATTACCTGTTTTGTCAGGTGTGTTTACATGAACCTGTACAGCAGGGGGTATAATAATCACAAAATATTTTGTGAATCGTTCAAACTTTTGTAGATGATTAATAAGAGTTGGTAACGAAGTTGCTATTCAATAATATGTAAATAAAAGACAAACTAACCTTACTGGTACCATTTCCTGTTTCAATTTCGTTCATTTCATATAAACAGTAGTGCAAATATGAAAGGAAATATGATATTTCCCATAGCAACCATGGCAATTGTCCATAGCAACCAAATATTTTTGTTGTCTGTTTTCAGTGTACATCTGACTGAAACTAGTGGTATATTACCGAACTTTTCATGACCAAGGACACAGGGGTAGGTATGAAAGGAAAGTCAGTCAGATCCCCTAGGGTGACTTTTTCATTGAACTTGGAGTGGCTCCACCCATTCCTACTGCAGGCAATGTCTGGTGGCATTTTGGAACAATGGGTAGAGAAAATTTTGTTTTCTTTCTAAGAGTGCCAATGTTCAATGAAACAATAATCTGCAAATACAAGGTAAAATCAGGAGGGGGTGTTTGTAGATTAAAAACCTCGAAACATTAAATCTCACTCGTATAAAGGCAATGCAAAACCGGAGGTTGGAGATGAATAATCTCTAATGACTAAAGTTACTACTCTCACTCATAAAAATAATTTTATTTTGCAAGACTGTTACTAAAGTTGAAGTACAAAACAAATAAATTTCACATACACAAAATATATGTGAAGTGTATGTGAAGGATATACGATGTACAACGATAAATTTTTTGGAGTACAGCAGTGCACAGATTTTTAAAATGATTTGTTAAGCCCTTGCTTCAACCACCATTCATATTTTAACCACCATATTTTACCCCCGTTTTATGGATTCTTTCTAGTCTTCGACTAGGGGGTTCCCAAAACACAAAAATAGCCATTAAATACCCTGTGTATGCGTTATTAACTGCTTTGGAAGCCTCCCTGATTATTGTAATTTTAGAGCTATATTTGTAGGCAATGAAAATTTTTTCAGAGGCTTCGCCCCTGACCACAAAGGGGCACTTACACCGTGCCCCCTGACTCCCCAGCTGTTTATATCACATTCATTCCGGCTGGAATATTCTACAAAGACAGAGAACGCTGACTATGCTATTCTCAAAATGTCCAAAGTCACTGTGTCAAATTGCATACAATGTGTTTTGTTAAGATAACCTAAAATTTACAAAGTGTGGAAAAAATCTGCTTTGGTGTATCCTTTTACAATACTATAAAGACTCCCCTAAAATTCTAGAATATCGCTTGATTGCATTCTTTATCTTTTATAGCACATGGTAAATCTGCACCAACCATTTCTTTTATAGCACATGGTAAATCTGCACCTTATTTTTTATAGTGCGTGGTAAATCTGCACCATTTCTTTTATAGGGCGTGGTAAATCTGCACCTTTTCTTTTATAGGGCGTGGTAAATCTGCACCATTTCTTTTATAGTGTGTGGTAAATCTGTACCATTTCTTTTATAACACATGGTAAATCTGCACCTTTTAGATATCATTCACATCTCTTTCAAAATTAACAAATTTTAATGTAGTTATCATTGCGAAAAAAATTCATATGATATCCAAACTTTAATATATTCATTTTACCCTTGATGTACATATTATTGCAATATTCCTGAAAAAGCACAAGTGGAACATTTAGATTAAATATTTTTAAGTCATTGGCTATCTATGTATGTAAGTTCATTTGTTTGAACATTTCCTGTTGTGGCATGTTTTATTTCTCTTATGACTATACTAGATCACATGATCATATGTTATCTTAGACTGGCTGGCATATAAACATTTGGTTTCACTTTAGTAACAATTCAACGTTTTATGTTTCAAAACATTACCCTCAGTATTATTTGAGGAAATATGGATATATTATCATAAATATAAATATATGAATTATTTTCTTGGAAGAACAAGAGCTTTTATTCTTACCTTGTCATTATGTTTTCATAGGTTCAAGTGTCAATTGCTGCTGTATTGTCACACCAAGGTGCCAGTTTGCAAGGTGATATTCAAGCATGGGAAGAAAAACGAGTAGTATCAAAACATGCAAATAATCTACAACAACTTGACAATGGTGTAAAAATTTCACCAAGGTATTTGATTTTGTACTGCGGAGTACAATCATATTTCTGTAACAGCTGAGAATCTCCCAAAATCTTCAAGAGGGAGTCAAATATAAAGAGACAAAGATAAGAGATTTGTAGTGATAGTGATTAGTGATAGAGAGCACATGTACGTAATCTAGAAGCAGTGAAATTTTTCATACAAGAAAGTGTACCTGGTGCCAGATGTGTTATATAAAATTAACAAATAGTATTCTATTTTCTGGTAGCTTAATGAACTGGATTTTTTTCCAAAAATGTTTGGCTTCTAACATCAGGTTTTCTTATTTTGTTTTTAAAACTGCGGTGTTGAATTTGTCTCTCTGATTGCACAATTTCAGCTATTTAACTAACGTTTTGTTCTTGTAAATAGAAACTTGCAGTCTCCTAATCATCCATGATTTTGCAACAACCAATGATAAAAAGAGTATAGATCACTCAGTCTAGTCAGAAAAACAAAGGTTAAATAAAAATTCATGTACACATGGATACTTGAACCTTTTAAAGTCAAAATTTCACAAAAAATATTGTTATAATCCTAAAGATAAGGATAAGGAATATTTTTCTGCTGTTAAAAGTATAAAAATTAATTTTCTTTCCTTGGAAAAGGTAGGATACGTATATTTTCTGACTTTTTTCCATCATTTAAAGCAACTGGTAAACATCTTTTTTTTCGTGAACTGATAAAGGACGCAAACTAAATTTAAGTGTTCTTGATGTGGTAAAATTATTAAAATATTGCCATATTTTGAGTTCCATCTTCAGTCACCGGCTACGAAAAAAACAATACTTTTTGGAATCAGTAAGCATTCAGCATCAAAACTCTGTCTGGGAATTTTTTGTTTTTACGTGGTTCCTTTTTTATCGTCGTATAAAGACTTGTCGTTACATAGGCAAATCCAGAAGGATTTTGACACCTGTATATAGGTTTGGGTACCCATATAATCGCTTAATATACACTGTTTTACCAAAGAATAAATGGGGAAAAATAGTGTTTTCTAGTACTTTAACTGATGGAAATTATTTCTCTTTACTTAATTCATCTATTTTTGCTACTTTGGTAGGGTATATAGATGATAGAGTGTTTTGAGTTGCCAAATTAGACTAAAAACTCTGGATACGGCACTACATTAAAACAATGTGTGAATATTGTAGAAAGACATTTTTATTCATCGATGGTGTAGACATATGTTTAATCTACACTGTTTTTTAAGGAATATTATTGCTTATTTCATCATAACTCTCCAACAGACACTTTTCAAGAAAAATCCCAACATCCTTTGTTAGAAACAATTTCAGGATTATCATGATGTATTTTTTATGGTATTGGTTTTCATGATCCAAAGGTCCAAGGCCCAGAGTCCAGCTTTTGGAATCAAATGTTTTGATGAGATAATAATTATTTAAATGTGGCATTTTTATAGTGGCTGGGTATGTTCTCTTTGTGATTTAACACAGAATTTATGGCTAAACTTGACAGATGGGACTATTCTTTGTGGCAGAAAATATTATGATGGTGAGTAATGGAATTTTGTTCTTATTTGTAATGTTCAACTAGAACATTGTTTGAAAGTACAGAAACAATTACATCTAATTTTAAGTGAATTAACCAGTAATTTTTCAACCTTGCATTTTTGTTCAAACTCTAAATTATGTAATCTTAAATAAATTCTAAATATGTTTACTGAAAAATGTGTGAATATTGTAAAAATACTTTTTTATTCATCGATGGCGTAGACATCTTATGTTTAATATACGCTGTTTTTTAACGCCAGGGACGCTATCTCCTAATTTTTGGCGATAACGTCCTAACCTTTTAAGACTCCTCTGTATTGGTATCCAGGGTTGCACAAATCCAAATTTGTTTGTGTTCATCGAACGAACGCTTCTGCTTAAGTAAGCATACGCAGCACCGATGTCTGTTAATCTGCCTGCGTTCGTGGAAATATTTGTTACCATAGGCCAAGCTTAGACAAGACTAATGTCCAATTCGATGTTTTATGTGTGATACAACACAACTGCAGCGCTAACATGTACATTAATGAAAATAGTTTTAGTTTTATTAATATTTAATATTAAAGTGTATCGAAAAAAAATATTTTTACATGTCAGCAGTTTCAACAAATGATCTGCTCATGCGTGATCAAATGAACTCTGACTTGTCTCCTTTTCGAGTGAAGGAAAGAAAGGGTGATAGGAAAGAGACAAAAAATGAGACGACATGACAAATTTATACGTGTACGTGATTGCTAAGAAGAAAACTTTC
>JANTOQ010408128.1:0-11864 GCA_027564595.1 Bythotiara depressa
CTAAGTTGAAGAAATAACTAAAAGGAAGTCCCAAAATATTATAGTCAGGTTTACCAGTTTCTCCATCGTGCATACTTATATAGGGCAAGGAAAAGCGTAAAAAATGAATAGGTTAAGATAATTAGTTCATCTTGATGGTTTGAATGATCGATTCTTTACCTCGTCAGAAGAACGTAGAGTGAAATAGCCGTCTATGAGAATAATTATTTCTAAACGTAGGTGTAGTGTTGATATTAGTTTCTGACAAGAGCAGTGTTTCAGTTTTGTTTTTCTAAGATAATATTAAAAATCTAATATCTAAAATCTAAACCAGATAAAATCTAAAATTCTATTTTTCTGTTCTCAAAACAAACTTTTTTGATGTTTTTCATTAAAAAACTAAACTTTGATAAATTTATAATTCTCAAATCACTTGTGACAAACTATTACTCCCTGGGTAGAGAGTGATTGACATGTCGTGTTATGAATGCTTATATGTTCTTATTGTCTTCTTAATATAATTATGTCCTTTTTATAAAGTATTTTTGTTGCTACTTGTTTAGGTTATAGGTCTCATATGGTTGTCAAAGTGTATGATTTTCATTTTCCATGGGAATACGTATAGCGTTGTATAGAGAGAGCATACATAGCAAAGTTTAATTGGTACAAATTTCGTAATAAATGTAAATTTAATTCGCAAACGTTGTTGTCTGGAACACTTACTTTTTCCATGTGGTTCTTAATATCTTTATAATTATTTGTCGGATGTATTAATAATTTGTTTCAAATTATTGAAAACGACAGTACCTTTTACAAATAATGTTTTATTTATCACTGAAATCATTTTACTTATATGAGACTTCAGTCAGTTATTACAAGGTGATATAGAGTCAATCCAGGAGCCTATTATCAATAGTCAAAGTCTTTCTATATTCCACTGGAATTTATGTAGCATTGCCATCGAGGGTTTTATTAAACTTATTCTTCTCTAAGCCTATATATCAACACATAAATTGGATATTAATTGTCTATCTGAGACGTTTTGAATACTTCTTTTTCGAGTGATGATCCAAGGTTAATTTTGCCAGGTTATTCATTATTGAGATGTACCATCTCTCTAATACTACAGGAGGGGTGTATGTGCCTATTATAAAGATCACCTTCTACTAGCTTCTAAACCGACATTGCTAAATGAGCGTTTAGTGTGCGAACTAAAGGTCAATAACAAAAAATGCTTTTTAACTGTCTTATATCGGTCACCTAGTAAATCAAATAAAAACTTTAATGGGAAGAAACTATTAATAATATTAACAAAAACAAGCCATATATTTCTGTTTTATAGGTGATTTTAATGCCAGGAATAAACAAACAGTGGTAGGATGATGACATCAATAATAACGAGGGTTTAGATTTGGATGACATTGCATCTCGTTACAATATAAGTCAATTAATTAACAGTCCTACTCATATTCGTAATCTCATTAAAGAAAGTGGTGTCCAAGCTTCGTTATTTGAAAGGTGTCATAACCAAATAATTTATGTAAAAATAAATTAGGTGTTTCCTCAACACTATGAGCGCCTTGTCTGGGATTACTGTAAATCAAATATATAAGACTTGTTCTTTGTGAAGTCAACTGGGAAAACGCTGTAATCCTATTAGTAGTGGAGTCGGGGTGGACCCACCCCATCCCACTCCACTCCCCTCTCCCCTTCCCCCAAGTGAACTTTTATTAATAATTCCGAAACAGTTTGAGTTTTCAAAGCGAAGTTTTGTGAGTTTTCCTTCCTACAATCTTTAGGTAACAGGATCATGTTATTTATTTTTGTTTCCGCTGCCATGGTTACAGGGTAATTAACAGGTGGTAACATGAAAATGTCATATATATTCTGCTGGAAATTTTGCGCTGATTTCAAAAATGGTACTTTTGTCATTCTAATTGTATAGGAAGACAATGAAAATTGATGATTTGTATTGATCTGCGACATCACGTGTTACATTATGACGTCATCAAACAAGAATTTTCGCCAAAATGTTCCTTTCATGATAGTTAACAACGGTGCCAAGTTTAAAATTCCTAGTCTCTCTATTTAATATATACTTTTCTAACCAATGCACGTTAATAAATACACCCAGCGTATTACCTCTCTTCTCTTATGCTACCAACCATAGTTTAAATAATATTAATTTTGTACTGACAAAATAACAGCACTAATCCGCTCGTTGGATTCCAGTAAATCTCATGGTTGAGATGAAATAAGTGTACGTATGTTGAATATATGCGATCACTCATGCGCTGAAAATTATTTATGAAAATTCTATTAAAAGTAAACTTCATCCTCATAAATAGAAAATAGCAAATGTAGTACCAGTTCACAAAAAAGAAAGTAACATTTTTCTAAAACATTATAGGCCAATATCTCTTTTACCAATAATGGGGGAAGTCTTTGAAAAATGCATCTTTGATACAATATATTCTAACTTTGAGGACAATACCCTATTTACAACCTGTCAATCTGGTTTTCGCAAGAAGGACTCGTGCATTTCTCAATTACTAGCTATTACCCATGAACTCTTTCAAAGTTTTGATGCGTGTCCCTCCCTTGAAACTCGTGGTGTGTTCCTTGACATCTCCAAAGCTTCTATATAAATTAAAATCGTATGGGATTAATTGGCCTCTACTTTGCCTTATTCAGTATTCTTTATCTAATCGATTACAGAGTGTAGTTCTGAACGTTCAAACATCCTCTTGGAAAGCTATATTAGCTGGAGTTCCACAAGGTTCTATACTAGGTCCTCTATTTAGTCTCATATTTATAAATGATATACCATACGGTCTAAAGTCAAACGTCAAAATATTTGCTGATGACACTTCTCTTTTCTCAGTAATAACTGATAGTAATGTGTGTTCCAACGAATTGAATAGTGATCTGAGGAGAATAACTGAGTGAGCCTGTCAATGGAAAATGTATTTTAATCCTGATCCATCTAAACAAGGAATGGAAGTCCAGTTTTCTAAAAACGTTTATCCAAATTGTATGCCAACCTTATATTTTAATGGAAATTTGATCTCTTCCGTAGCCTCCCATAAACACTTAGGTATGATATTTGATCAAAAACTTACCTTTACCCATCGTTTAAAGGAGAAAATATCTAAGGCTAATTAAGGGATAGGTCTAATTACCCGTCTCCTTTCATATTTACCTCGTGGTACATTGCTATGTATCTATAAAACGTTTATTAGACCACATTTATATTATGGTGATATTATATATGATAACCAATTTAACATTTCTTTCTCGCAAAACATTGGACCTGTGCAGTATAACGCGGCGATATCAGGAGCAATAAGGGGCTCCTCTCGCGATAAATTTTACAAAGAATTGGGACTAGAAATCTTAATAAAGAGAAGATGGTGTCGGCGACTGTCTTTTTTTACAAGATTAAAAATGGACATACAGCGCCATACCTTAATAAATTAGTTCAAGCTACAAATACCGCTTCTTACATCCTTAGAAAAACGCGACCAACACAAATTGTTTTAACACGAACCGAATGATTTCGGGGTACTTTCTTCCCATTTTACTGTGGAACGAGCTTGATCCTAATATACTCAATCTTCCCTCTTTAGCTGCATTTAAACGAGAACTTTCGTCATAATTTTTCCGATACACTTGATCCCTTCTGCAATTGTCGAACTAATGCAATTGAAACAACTGAACATTTCCTACTTCGTTGCCCTATGTACTCCAAACAAAGAAATCTTATTTCCGATGATTGATCTCCATCAAATATAAAAATATTTTTACCGTAAAGTGATTATTCTCTTACTAACTTTCTTCTTTATGGAGATGACAACCTTACTGATATTTTTAATGGAAAAAGTCTTCTTGCTGTCATCAAATATTTAATAACATCACAGCGTTTTAAAGAACTATCACTTTTACATTACATCCACCCCACGCTCCAGCCCTTTATATATATTTTTTCCTTAATATTTATCTACTTAATATCAGACAGCAATCCCTGGCGAAATCGTATTTTGTGCCTTTCGGGGGTTGCTGTCTTATATGTTTGTTATTTGTGCTGGTTATGTTTTGCTTTTTATTTTTTGTTTAGTGTATCACTAATGTAATTTATTATTTTTGAATAGAAAAAAAAAGTCCCTATCATGTACGAGTCAAAGGTTATGGAGGGGTAGAATCCCCCAGTATTACAGAGTCCCCAAAAGCCCGTACTAGTGTGGTTAACTAACCTTCAATTCAATGGCCAAGTCAAGTTTCTTGCGGAAATTATTTTAATTGTTTTTTATAATTTTGTTCCTAGTAAGATTCTATTATGTAAAGATAAAGACGCACCATGGATAACAAGCGAAATAAAAAAGATATGTCAAGGGAAATCTAGAATTTATGAAACCTATATAATAAAGGGTCGCACTGATGCAAGTAAAGAAGACATTCATAATATAACAAAACAAACTGCTAATATAATTAATGGTACTAAAACAAAATACTTTACTATTAAACGATCTACATTTAGGTTCTAAATCGTATTGGTCTATTCTTAATGAATGTTTTTGAAAATAAAAAGGTCCCTTTAATATCACCTATGTTAACCAATAATACCTTTATTACTGGCACGTGTTTGATAAGGCATCTTTATTCAATGACTTTTATTCGCAACAATGTACACTTATTCAAAATTCTAGTGAGCTCCATTATAAAAATGTTATTTCTTTAATTCGTTCATTAAACCAAAATAAAGCTAATAGCTTGGATGATATTTCTATACGAATGTTAAAAATGTGTGTCGATTCAATTATTCCTCCTCTGTTGTAATCTTTAAAAACATCATTAAAATCTGAAACTTTGCCGGACCAATGGAAAAAGGCCAATATAGTTCCAGTCCCTAAAAAGGATAGTAAAAATATATTAGAAAACTGCAGACCAACTTTACTACCTATATGTGGAACAATATTCAATAGATGCTTTATAATTACTTTGAAACAAACAATATATTCTCATCTTGTCGATCAGGATTCCGTAAAACAGATTCTTGTGTCTCACAATTACTGACTAAAACTAATGATATATTCTCAATTTTTTTATGCTTGTCCTTCACTTAAAACATGTTGTGTGTTTTTAGATATATCAAAGGAATTTGACAAATTCTGGCATGAAGGCCTACTTTATAAGTTAAGCTCGTATGCAGTTAGTGGTCTACTTTTAAATCAAATTAAAAACCTTTTGACTAATAAAATGCAATGAGTTGTCCTAAATGGCTAGACCTCGCCGTGGAAAATTATTTAACTGGGGTACCTCACGGTTCAATTCTAGGTCCATTGATTTTCTTGTCTATATCAATGATCTCCCTAATGGACTCCAGTCTAATGTCAAAATATTTGCTGATAATACCTCTCTCTCTTTCAAATTATGTTGACTGAAACTATCTCTTCGAACATGTTAAATAATGGCTTCAAATTAGTATCTGCAATCAGGCCTTTAAATGGAAATGGCTTTTAATCAAGACCCTACAAAACAAGATGCGGAAGTATCATTCTCTACTAAAAGAAATAAAACCTCCAGTTTTAAGTTTTAATAATAGTTTCGCTCATATTCGAGAAATGCATAAGCATTTAGGTATGATATTAGATAATAAACTTACCTTTGATCATTACTTGAGGGAGAAGATTTCAAAAACGAACAAAAAGGCTTAATTAGACGTCTTTTTCACTTTTTATCCAGACTTACATTAATTAATATATAAAAATCGTTTATTAGACCACAATTGGATTATGCGGACATAATTTATGACAATCCGTCCAAGACTCGTTTTGTAACAAAATTGAATCTATTCAATATAATGCTTCCCTAACAATTACGGGAGCAATTTTTGGTTTTGAGAGTTTAAGAGATAGACGATGGTACAGGAGATTCTGTTTTTATTATAAAAGTATAAGTAATAAAACTCTAGTATACTTAAAACAATTACTACTTCAAGCAAGAAATGAGTCTCATAACCTCCGATCTACTAGATCTTTTAATTCTATAATTTCCAGAACAAATCGTTTCAAAGATTCCTTTTTTCAATGTTGTGCCACAATTTGGGAAAAACTTGATCCACACATTAAAAACTCTCCTTCACTAATACATTTCAGAAACTCTATACTAGGATTTGTAAGACCCCCTGCAGCACCTGCTGTTTTTTATGTTAAAAATCCTACTGCTCTTGGTCTTAGTCACTTTAGAAAACAAAAACTCCGTCATAATTTCCATAATACTATAAATCCAATTTGTAGTTGTGGAACAAACTCGTTAGAAACAATAAAACATTTCCTTTTGCACTGCTCTAATTTTTCTTCCCAACGTCTCATATTATTTGACAACCTTCGTATTAATGATATATTATTTCTCCCTTTGAATTGTTCTTCAATTGTACATCTTCTTCTATATGGCAGTAACAGTTGATACTACCCGTAAGCATAATATTATCTCCAATGTAATTAAATATATTCTTGATTCCAAAAAAGGTTTGAGGAGCCTTTGATTTTAAACTCATACTAACCTGTACTAACTATTTTCTGTTTAAATATCTTCTGTTTTTTTATTTATTCTTGAGGCAGTGATCCCTGGCGATATTACTTTTTGTACTTTGCGGGGTTCATTGCCTATTCTTTCGCATTGTGGTGTAATGTCTTCTTAATATTCGTCCTTGTATTAACTTTTTAAAATTTTATTTTGGCTTCCGTTATTGCTTTTAGATATTGAATAGAAAAGAAAAACAAATTGCAATCGCAAGTATCTCGCTGTCCATCGGAACTGATATTGGTGTTTTGCATTTCATGAGAGTATTTATAAGCTCCTGTTGTAACAAAATTTAATATAAGAGTTTTAAATAAAAAACATCATTTTTTTATTTCAGCATAAATGTATCATGTGTATTGTTTCCTCAGAGTTGCTGAAGTGTTTTTCTTTAGTTCATCGTGTCCTCAGAATTGAATCAAGTCATTTGTTATTTCTCTTGATACTTTCTTGCGATAGTTATCCCCGTGGAGAAAGCAAAATATCATGTTTATGAAAGCTGATAAGATCTCCTGGTATTTCATGGGAATACGATGGTTTCCGTTGTGAAGTGTAATATAACGAGGTGGAGTTATGTTTATGTATTAAAGTTCAAACTTCTTTGTTGTAGTCTCTTGATGGAACTAATCTCGTATCACTAAATGTAAAATGGCTTCGATCACAAATCAGTATTGTCTCTCAAGAACCCGTCTTATTTGCGAGAAGTATTCGAGACAACATTATATACGGAATTGATCCAGATGATAGGATAGTTACTCAAGATGAAATAGAAGAAGCTGCAAAAGCGGCAAGTATACACGAGCTCATTGAACGTCTACCAAAGGTCAATTTAACACTTTATTTTATTGGATTCATTTAAATGCTTTCCTTCATTTAGTTCTCCATAATTTTCTTGAGCACTCGCAAAATGGTGTTCCTAAGTTCCTAAGCAGGAATATATTTAGCATTTTATAAAGGAGTAAATCTAGCATTTTGTTTATAACGGAATGTATCTAACATATGTTTCATAATGCTGCGTATGTAGCATTTCTTTATAAGAGGATGTAACTAGATTTTATTTAGACTTCATGCAAACTTTATTTATTTATTTATTTATTTATTTATTTATTTATTTATTTATTTATTTATTTATTTATTTGTTTATTTATTTATTTATACAGGGCTGTAAATTAACTCCTATGTATCGGTTGCAGTTTCTTATTTTGGATATTAGCATTTCTTATAACTGCAGCACCATTCAAAACCACTGAAACCTTAGTAAACACAATTGTATCCCATTATACCATCTTTCAAATTTATATGCATTCTATATTAGGGATATGACACGATTGTTGGTGCTAAAGGGTCGCTAATCTCCGGTGGACAGAAGCAAAGGATTGCAATAGCTAGAGCTCTAATTCGTAATCCGAAGGTTTTAATCTTAGATGAAGCAACTTCTGCTCTAGATACGGAAACTGAAAAGGTCAGTATAATATATTTTCATTTACATGATATTATTATCTACATTATCTACATTAAGGTTATTGAGACAAGACCTGATCAGCGTCGTAGTACAAAGACAACTGTAATTACTAATTCTTGCGGATTGAAGAAAATAAGTGATGGAGTTTTGAAAATCTGAAATTAACAAAATTCTACAGGATGCAAAATTTTGTTCAATTAACTATTCTTCGTAAGATACTAGATAATGCAGTACTTTCAGCATGATGTTGGTGGACAGTACATTATATTTGGAAAATTCCTTAATTGTTTTAGACATAGTGAGTTGTTGAGAATGGAGCTGTGGCATAGTGGTAAGCGAGTAGAACTTGCAATCCCAGGGTTACGACTTCGACTCCGATTCACACCATAATTCAAAGGATTACCTCTTCGCAAGAACCATAGGTCATGTTTATGTTTGTGTACGCCACAAGTGATGCCTATAATGCAATATACGAATATGCTCCTGTAGTGCAGTATTATGTAATGTACATGTTAGTATAGCTCTCTGATCTGAAATCAAAGAAAGGACATATTGATATATTGATGTATAAGAAAAATCATTATTGATATTATAAAAATCGTATAAGAGATTAAATGGGATCCTATCAACTTTATTTTACATTTTACTTATTTCCAATAATTAACTCACTGACAAAAGCAAAATAGCAAAGAAATGAGCAATAATTTTTTTCTGGGAACACTACGCACTATAGGGTTAACATATGTAATCGAGGTTCTGAGTATAGTTGTGATAAGACGTTCCATTCTTTGTGTTAGTTCATTTATTTAAATGTTTTTTATTTTAAAACTACCTTTATTTCCTTGTTTCATAGTATAATAATTAATTGAGGTTCTTAAATTATATACTAGATTGTCCAAGATGCATTGGATCGTGCCATCACAAATCGAACATCTCTGATCATCGCGCATAGATTGTCAACTGTGCAAAATGCTGACCAGATTGTTGTTATTAAAGATGGAAAGATCATTGAAAAGGGAAATCACCAACAGTTGATGTCAATACATGGAGTATACTATATGCTAAACACAACACAAAAAAACACAACATGATTAATAAAATAGATAGGTTAAAAATAAAAACGATCTTAACATTAAAATATTAAAATAATTTGTTTATTCGATTTTGAGGATCATTCATAAAAGACGATAGCAAATGAAGTCTACCTACCTACCGCATATTTGGTTAACGAAACATAATATTTTAAGAAACTTTTACAAACGCGCTTAAACGCTTACTGTTTGTGTCCAATATTATGCGTTTTCTTTGTAGCAGCGTAAACTCGAGACCTTACGTAAATTCGCGCAAATCGTTCTTTGAATGAAACCTCATCTACTACCAAATACGAAACTTGTTTCTTTAGAATTGGATTCAAAACAGGCGGAAATACTAGTGGTACAACACCCTAGTTAAATTCTAAGCCGCGTCATAAGATAACTACAATCTCGATTATAATTATTTGGTAAAACGTATCCCAAACCTATGTCCATTTGAAGGCTTCGTGACAAAACAAGACGATCTTTCTTGCCAGGTTTCCTGTTTCGCACATGTGAGGAAAAGTGGAACAAAAGATTAATGTGAACAAAAGTACCATAATTATCAGAAACCGTATATTTACCAGTAATTTTGTTCGGGATTGCAGCAGCTGCGAGTTATCTCAGTTATGTATTGTACTCAATTCTAGCAAATCAGCCATAGTAAAATGCCTTATATTAACTATAACCATATAAAGTTTAATATAACATTGATGAATATGTGATAAAACAATCTCTCTTCTGTGGATCCCAATTATCTCACGTTATATCAAATTTATTTTGTGATTGCTATATATAATATTTTACTGTGTAAATTTATGCTTTTGGTTGTAGCGAAAAGGGCAATAAAGAGAATAAACAACGCTTCATGCCTGATGTTTGTTTTGGCACCTTTCCCGACACATGAGAATGGAGTTAGATATTGGCGAGAAACCACATAGGGTCGGGAGTATCAGTATGGTTTTTTATTCATCTGCTGGCTGGCGCAGCGCCAGCATATGTTTCAAAAGAGCTCATATCATATCTGACAATCTACCGAATTCTGCGCTTTTTAGCCTGATTCCGTCTTAACGTTAGCTTGGTGATTATTTACCTGCGCTGGTTGGAATTGAAGCTGAAGTCTAAAAACGAAAAGTAAATTTTATAAAAAACTATCCATAAATTGTTTGATCATTCTATACTGAAGATGAATTGAAATTGTTATTCATGAAGTATGTGTGGATGTGAGAACTAAAGTAGAAACAAAACATACGAGAGAAAATAAAAACGATTCCAACGCGCATTGAACATCTTAATTTAAGGCCTTAACTTTGTGAAACATTTACGCGTTTTACGTAACCACTGCGCCATAACATCTATTTCTGACTGGGTTTTTTATTATTTTAATAAACCTAGAAGAGGTTAACCTGTTTGAAATTTATAAGTGTAGCTCGAATATTTATCTGTGTTGTTTCATAAACCAGCAAGCAAATTCATTGCTGGCTGTGGTCACTCCAAGAGAACGCGATAATTTTTGTGTATACAATGTATTTAGAACCAGTTTTTTGTATTATTTAGATAAGTATATCATATTTGCAGACCTGTATAAAATTCCAAAGTGTAGCTTAAGTATTTCTCTGTATCTTTGCGAAAAACCAACAAGTTATTTTTGCCTAATTTTTATGTCATTTTTGGCGACGGACACCACAAGAGAACAAGCATCTGTATGCATATAAATACTATTTCTACATGTTTTTTGTATTATTTAAATAAATCTATCATGTCTTCAGACTTGTATAAAATATCTAAAGTGGAACTTGGGGATTTTTCTGTATTTTCGCAAAAAACAAACAGGCTATTCTTGTCAGATTTCAAATGTCAGTTTTGACAAGAGAACGAAATATCCTATGTATACCCTATGTATTTTTAGCTGGATTTTGTATTATTTAAACAATCTATAATCACTTGAGACCCGTGTGAAATTACTAGGACATATGTTAATTACTTATCTGTATTTTTACCAAAAGCCCACAAGTTATTTTGCCGACATGTTTTATTCAAATGTCTCACTGTGTGCTGTTTTGTACCAATAGTTGCATTCGTTAAAATTTATTGATTCTCAGTTACTCTTCATTATTATGCTCTCACACAAGTACTGTTACAATTACTACATGGATAACCAGCATGTGTAAGCCTTTCATTTATATTATAACCTTTCTTGATACACATTGGCATTATCATGTACTATATGCTGTCTCGCAATTATTGTTACAATGTCTGAATATATAGTTCAAGTTTACGATATGTCGTAAACAACTTACATACTTAAAAACTAACCGGCATGTGTAAGCCTTCCATTTATATCATAAACTTTCCCGTTGGACAGTTAGCTTATCATTATGTCGTCTCGTAAATATTGTTACAATAACTACATTGATAATTCAAGTTTACGTCATGTGCTAAACAATTTACATACTTATAAAATAACTGGCATGTGTAAGCCTTTCATTTATATCATAAACTTTCTCGATACGCAGTGAGCTTATCATTTACTATATGTCATCTCACAAGTATTATTATACCTACATTGATAGTTCAAGTTTACCACATGTCGTGGAAATTAACCGGAATTGTAAACTTTCTCAATACACAATGCGCTTATCATTTACTATATGCCGTCTCACAATTATTGTTGCCTTGCCTCTCTAGGTATTCTTCCCTGAAAAGTTACTTTATCAAATTAGTTTTATCAAAAATACTTTATCAAATGTAATGTAGCCATTAGTTTCCTC
>JANTOQ010408239.1:0-11863 GCA_027564595.1 Bythotiara depressa
TCTTGATGACAAATAGGCAAAAATGTGTTTGATGACGTCATCAGCACAGTGATGACGTCATCAAAATAATTTTTTGATCAAACGTTTTGTATTGGTACCAAGTATATATATGCCAAGTTATATTGTTATTGCATGTCTATATCAAAAGTTATGAAGGGGGGGGGGGTGGCGGAATCCGCCCCTAATGTTGGAGAGCCCCCAAAACCCCTAGTGTTAATAGGGTTAAATTAGTAATCACGTTCTAAATTACCCGTGGTCCCACTGCTCCTGCAGTACCCCGTGCACCATCTTGTCCATTAGGTCCCTAAAATTCAATAATTTTACACATTCACTTTATATACATAAACATATATGTGTGAGTGTTGTTTATTTGCTCAGGTAACAACATTAAATAATAACATTTCAACATTAACAGAATACCCAATTAAAATTAATATTTATATGTATATAACAAATAGGTTATTTTGCTACTAAACTAGGTACACATTCATTCTATATTGGTTCGCATAAAAACATCAGAAAAGAAATGTATTTTATCAAACGTCAGATAAAGTGACAAATTCAGTAATCATTGATGATGAGAATCTGAAACCCCAAATAGTCTCATAAAGACCTGCTGATTATAAAGACCTGCTGATTAGAAGAAAAACAATACAATAAGTGTGTTTACCCTAGTTCCATCCGGTCCTGGTGGTCCAGGTTCACCTTTTATAAGTATGGGCTAAGAGAAACAAATTAAAATAAATTAAAATATTTATTTACCAAACAAAGCATACAATAATAGAAAAATCTTGAGAAACTCTTGGATCAGATACAAGTATACTTAAAAAGTACTCAGCAAATGACTGCGTTTAAATAGCCTATAATATTTGTAAAAAATATTAATCTTAAATATCACTTACTTATCTAAATATCACCTTCATAAAATCACTTTTGATTGTGATATGTTAAACACAGAACATTATATTTTCTCTTCTTGTAAAACACATTCCTATGATTAACCCTTTCAATGGAAATTATTATATTAGCATTCCTCCTAATACGTATTTTTTAATAAAGTTTTATTGTTGAAGTACAGATATATTTGAGCGAAAATTTCTTATGTTGCAGGTAAAAGGATTTCACAGTATTTTAAACATGGTTATTACTTCTGCTAGAACTCCAAGTATTGCAGGAGAAAATATACAACTTCTCTTATTTGATAGTTCCTTATCATCAGACTAAAATAAGTAAAAAACAACAACAACAACATTTCTTCAGTCTGATGCGTAATAGGATACAATAGATAGTAAAAACTTTAATGACCCAGAAAAACAGTGCTCTTATAGTCTGCTTTGTGGAAGGCACAAACTTATCACAAAGTTATTATGAATGTAAAGTTGGATATATGTATATATACATATATAAAATGTAATTCTCATGACCTGTCATGTTTCTGACATTTAGAAAGTTTGACCATTTGATTAGTTGACTTATTGATCAATCCATTCTCAGTAACTAGCTATTCCAGGGTAAACTACAGGATATCTGTTTGTTGAACTGTGTTCTTTCCACGAATGGATGGCATACATGGTGTATGAAATTATGTCAAAAGGCATGACTTATACTTTCAAATTTCATTCTCTAACGATCTACCAGTAAAAACAGCATGTAAAATATTTTAGTTAACAAACTAAATTATTTATAGTTCTCATTTGGATTGGAAATTTTGCTGGCACAGCCATTCACTTTCTTCTGCATCTAATGCTTATGGAATAAATGAACATGCAGAAGAAAACTATACTATTGCAGTGCAGTAAAGATAATTTATTATGGATCAAAATTCTGAAGATTCTAAGATGCAGCAAGCTCTTTCTGCAAATGAAACTTGGACATAATAGAGTGATGAGAAATATTTTCCGGTCTCTCTATCTAGCTAACATATGATGGAACACAGCAAACCTATCAAGATCAGCATTCCATTGTAAAGAGCAAGGAGATTTGCAGCACATGCTGATCAAAAGAATCCTCCTAGATGAGGCTTCTTGCAGTAAAGTTAAACAGAGCAATAGTTTATTCACCATAGCTATAACAATAACACTACTTCAACTGGTATTTTTGTAAAAAGTCAAACTCACTGCAGGTCCTTCTTCTGCTTGCCTGGGAACTCTTCCAGCTAAAAATAGAAACATATAATGTCACAAATGCCTTTGAAAATTTAAATTTAAAAATACACATACAAAAATAAACTCTTCACTCTACACTCTTCCACAGAACAGTCGTAGAAGTAGTCTCTTGCTAACGTTTCAAGCTAAATTCAAAAATAATATTAAAATTTGTTTTTGAAAAAAAAATTCCTTTGTTTACATTTTATGTAAATATTGCAAGTCATCTATACAGAATGCTTGTTTCCATCACATTCTTGTTGGATTAATGATTAGCAGGGGCTTAGCTATAGTTACGCTGTGTGCTATATTGGCTAGCCGCCTCAAGGCATATAGCTAGCCTGCCAATTCATCAGGAGTTGAGGAGTCACAAGCAAAGCCATGCATTGTTATGTATTGTATATTGTTGAATATTGTTTCTTTTACGGTAACCGAGGAAATCTTGTCCCAAGCATACGCTCCACCTGAGCTGTCTCTAACCAAGAAGTGGTTCTTATTTATTGTATCTAAAACTGTCATTTTTGTCTTACTCTTTGGTGTTTTTTTTTGCCAAATTTATCGCTTTAAATATTTAGAAAAGACAGATCGGATTTAGGTCCAACAACTGCTTAGACCGTTTCCTGAAAGCAAGAGGCGTAGCGTATGGCCAGTAGGGATAATATGAGAAAGATTTCCAACCAATAGCAAAAAGGGAAGTTTTATGCATGGCAGGTTATATAATCAGAAGTCGTGTGGAGTTTACATGTGGTTACCGACAATAATACGATAAAAATACGATAGCATCACGTTAGGCGTCCTTGGTTTTATTCGCACTTGTATATTTGACTATTGCAAAATTATTTAAAATGGTAGCCTCTTAACCGCGATAGGTGTATTACACTTACACAATTAAGCATCATGCTCAACACCTTGAACGTGTTCATCAAATTAAGTTGTTTTCAAAACTGGCAATGAAGAAATGCTATTTAAGTGGTCACCGGAAATGCAAATAAGCCATAAACCTCTATTAACTTTTAGACTGCGGATATGTGATCATGTTTGTTTACATTTCTTGTCTGGTTTGTTTTGCGCTACACTAATGTTCACCACATTTCGTAAGTGTATATTTAAGTAATCGCTTAGAACTCCAAATGCGCTTTGTTTGTTTACATAAAGATTAGTGGAAAGTAATTATTCGAATTTTGTTTTCTAGAATGATGTGTAATATTTTGTTTTGAATATTGATGGAAGAACATTATATGGTTACTCTCAAAGTCAACCTCGTTCCCAGGGCATTTTACCGTCTTACACCGTCTTACCACAAAAACAAGCAAAACAATTCGAGAATGGAACAAATATTTGTTGGATTCACAACCGTCTAAAATGTACAATACGTTGACTTGATAATTGTTAACAACATGGTATAGTAGGCTATGCTAATAAATATTGAGAGTAAGAAAATTCAGATCAGTTATAAATGTTTTATTTTGAAAGGGAGTTAACGTCTGTTTATAACCTATCATATAGATGATAAATACGATGCATAACAGTGTCTGTTGTATCTCTCACTAAATCGTAGAACAGGTCAAAGGAAATGGACAGTTAGCCCTTAGGGGAAACGTCAATATCATGTCATTTTTATCGTGACGCTTATTATTAATGTAAACAAAGGTGCCAAAGGAGATTTGAGGAGAGACTACTGTGCGAAAGGCAAATCATGAATATCTTTGTTAGTAATCAAAACATGTTTGCTTATTTATTAAACTGTAGAGTACAAATTAAATTAAATATATAGCTTAATATAATAGAACGAGATTTTGTGAGCAACGTATGTTTTAATATAAGAAATATTTACATTTTAACGACAGCTTTCTACGACCCTATCCACACTCAATCTGTTAATTAATTTATTCTAGACAAAGTTATATATCCTCCTTGTCTACAGCAGGGTGAATAATAAGCGAGTTATTTTGCCTCGTTCACTACAAATAAAAAAATTTTCGTACATCAAATTCGAAATTACGTAATGGTGCTTCTGCCTTAAAATTAATGTCTTGTCCATATTATACATACATATATAAACTAAAAATAACAACACACTGGATACGTTGGCTATATTTTAATCATTATTAAGCGAGTAAAAAAGAAATGTACTTCTGTTCAATCATGTCAACTTTACTTCACTGTTAGTATAAAATATTCTTACCTTGGATTGTACATACTAAAACCAGCAACAAAAGTGCCAGCGTAAAATGCGCCATTACTTTATAAACAAGTAACTACCATACGATGTAACCCAACTATTCCAATTGCTAACACTGCCACTGCTCCTTCGATATGGATGCAATCGCAACAAGCGGGTCTTCTCACTACACCCGTGTGATGCGATTCGATCCTGAAGGAAACTGCCTAGCACTTGTTTAAAATAGCCTGCAAAAGATACGACTTGTCTGATGAAAAATTTACAATAATGTTTGTTTAAGACCTTGACATACTGTGTTAGAGAACAACGAACCAATGGGAAAGTCTTTAAATTGGATTATTCAAAAACGATAAATATCTGTAAAGAAAAACCTTTGTTTTTTTGTTTGTCTAGGAAGTTTACACAGTAGACGAGTGTGATGAGTTGCAAAAGGAATGACTTGCTCAAACTACCGCTTCAGGGTACGACCTTAAACAAGTTAAACATAACAAACTATTGTTAAATCAAATAGAATGAATAGATGGGTGATGTCTAAACGAAAGTATGTTAACTTTGAATTTTAACTTAAAATACTTTAGAAATGGTCTACCAAAAAAATAATATTTTATTGTCAAATATCCAGGACTTCAATAGAAACTTTCTTGCTGGGCGTAATGAGAAACGAGCAGAGAATGGAAAGCTTAAAAACTACTTTACGAGAGGTTTAAATGCATGGGTTAATCCCGTCTTGTGGACTGAATATGGTTTATGTCAATAAAACTTGATAAATACAATAAGCGTATTATAGACGACTGAGATGAATGTTCACAGGCAGGCAATAATTTTTCTTTCTTTAGCCAAAATGTTCAAGAAAAAGTTAACTCGTGAAGGAATACATTACATTAAGGGAAGCACCCTGTTGAATATTAAATATTACTTATTGTCTAAAACTATACAGTATCAACGTAGAGCAGGCATAAGTTTACAATCTTTGATGATGCATTATTTTAGCCAGATTTATGTGGTCAATCTAGGAGGCTAATAATTTTTCACGTACTTTCTTGTCTCCAATCCGTTTTATATTTTTCTCTTTTTCCACAGGATAAGAATTGTTTAGATCAAACATTATTTTCAGGTTTATCATGTGGCGGGTGGCATAAGAAGAAGTATATAAGAGGATTTAAAAATAATATATCAAAATATAAATATAAAAAAGTAGTAATTCGTTCTCTCTATTTGCCCAAAGATATAAGAGTCTGCATATGTGCCCTGAACTCCTGAAATGTTATGAAAACATTGGAATATGTGTAAGAATTTTCTTATCACAAGGCTGGTAGTGCCACCGATGGTTAGAAGTACTATTAAAAGTAATTGCTTTCACCCTAAAATTTAAGGGAAGTTGAATTCCAATTTCCTATGACGTCATTTCCGGAAAGATCACGTTTATTTAAAATGGTTATTTGCTGTTGTTTATTTTTTAAAGTGAGTTTTCCTTCGAACAGGTCAAGAGGCACGTTTTGTATCATGTACTTTATCTTTGATAAGAATTCATTAGTGGTCAAATAATGTTGGACATAATATCTTTGCAAAAGGCGCCAAAAAGACAACAATCTAATCCACAAGTGATACGTAAGCATCCACAAATAGAAAACAGAAAATAGAACGCTAAACCTTTCCAGTTTACTAACGACTTGGGACTTAGGATCTTAGTTACTTTGGTAGCGACCGTGCTAGTTCACTTTTGGAGTGAAGAACTGATATACCTGAATACACAAAGCGTATACACTAGAGCCCCGATTTTTCCAACGCTGGCTTTTTCGAATTCCTTGATTTTTTTCCTAGTCTTCTGGATATCTGTTAAGAAACCCGTACGGCTGGACAACGGGGGTGTCAATAACTATTCTACAAGCGGGTTAATTATGAAGGCGCATGCGTATTGACAGCTCTATATTTAGTTTTGTTACTAAAGGTGGCATTCAATCGCGCAGGATTTCTGGTTTCAAGTTCCTGTCAATCAAATGCGTTATTTACGTAATCAATATGCAGGACATGATAAAAAATTTGGTTAGTGATTTATGACAACAATCTATTTTTATTGTAGTAAAGTTCAATTAATCCTTGTAAGAGAAATTTTCACAGATAAACGGATTTACCATTTCTGCAAAAACTCCGTTCTATAACTAATCGAGGTAGTCCAAGTCTCCGTCTTAAAATAAGTATTATTAAATTATTAAATTCGTGAAAGATTTACTTGAGACTAGAAGAATCATTCGTATAATTTATTCTCTGTGGTAAGTGGCAGCGAGCATTGTAGCGGGAGATTACAACTAAAAAATCTTGTTGATCATTTATACACCTATCGCGCATTCATTTATACACCTATCGCGCATGAGAGGCTACCATTTTTAATATTATTTCTGTTTCAGATTTGAATTCCTCATCGAAAAATAAACGAACCAGCACGAAGGTATCTGCACTGGAAGTAATTTATGGCAAATCTGGAAAAATAAAAAAGACTTTAAGCTTTAAGGTTTTAAAGATTGCCCCTATATGGTTAAAATCCTTTTGTTTTTCCAGATTTCCAGATTTTTAATGTGGCAGAAACAGAAAGAGTTATTCAAAATGGTAACCTCAAGCGCGATAGGCGTATTATGCAAAATGACCGGTCGTTTTTTAAACGCAATTTAAAACCGGATGTTGCTGATTAGACATTTAACTATTAATACAAAATAACTGGAGTTTATAATTATCATAAATATTTCTACAAGGGCCAGGTGTATCAGGAGATGTAAAAGAAACGGGAAATAAATTTTGAAACAAGATATCTCAATCAATGTGCTTTGTAAACATATTACAAATAGCAAAATAATTTATTCCTAAAAAAATTAAAAACCTCGCAGGAGAGTAATAAAAAAGGCTGTATATCATAAACATATAAAAGCTACATACATAGCCAGTGGAGCTACTCTGACACTCGTATAAACAACATAGCCAGTGGAGCTACTCTGACACTCATATGCGATTAACTTTAGTAAATTATGTGACAAAACTTTTAGTTTGGAGCTGTGATGTTAGAACTTCCATAAATAATACTATTTTCTAGAAGGTTGAAAAAATATTATTAAATCTTACCTACGTGAGATTGACTACGTAAAACATGAGCTTAATATTATGCTTCAATAACACGATAAAAGCTACGACTGGCAGGCCCTTTCAAAAAAGCTAAAGAAAATAGAGAATAAAAGGAAATGCAAATAATAAAAAGAAAAGAAAAAAGAAAAAGAAATTTTTTTTCTTTAATTTCAAAACGTTAAATGACAAATGAATATTTCGCGCCTCCATCAACATCGCTTTTAAAAATATCGTCACTGTATTGGTTTGATATGCTATCATCCTCCTCAGAAGATTGTGTTAAACAACTCAATTAAACATGGACAAAACACTGTTTAAGTTAGATAAAAAATATCTTTTCTACGAAGGCAGTAACATTTTTTAATTTTCTACTTTCTATTTTGCGGAAACAGAAGGTTTAGCGAACCATCTCAAGATTGTGAAAAATTATGTAAATTCTTGCGGTCGCGTGTAGTCCCTAAGAATGTAAAAAGATTGGGAACGAAGTCATCTCCACCAAATACGACATACTTTAACATATGCCAAATCAGTAACTTTACTTCTATAAATAAAAATTGTGAGTTTCATCCAGGTAGGCGTTCAGCGAATTATGCGGATGTTATCGTGCCGTGGACGAACTTACTACGTATATTTGAAAAGCTGAAGAGTTGAAATTATTCCTATCATGAAGTTTACAATAACTACGTAGGGTAGTGGCGGTGAATGGTCTCCATCATAGAGGTTCGCTATCACAATTTGAAAGAAGATAAGTCGTTTCAATTATGGAAATATTATCTTCCAGTCTTATATTTCTGTGTTTAATTTTGTTGTTGTTGTTGTTTTTGCTTTCGAAATCACCCGCCACGATCGTTCAACTTTTGTCACGATTATTGATTATTTGTTCAACTACAATTCTGCTCAAAATATTCGGTTTAGACCCTATTCAAGAAACTTGGTAGGAACGTAAATAATCAAAGTACCTAGAAATACGCATGCTGTAAGTCATTGGATTGGTAAAATGAACAAGTTTAAGTTCTTTGTATTTGTATCAAATCAAACATCACTTTTGGCGTTTCCTGCTGAGTCGTGGATTAGCAGCTTTCATTTCACGTGTATATTTCTCTACCAAAGTACCTAAGATCATAAGTCTTAAGTCATCGGTAAACTGGAAAATTATTTCTCTAGTTATATCGATGAACACTTTTGCAGCACTTGTGAAATTCGATTTTTGTACTTCTGGCGCTTTGTCCGTAGATATCATGAGCCTTTCCAAACATGTCTACGGAATTTTCTGTTTGTGTGATAGCACTTCCCTGGACTCGTAGAACTGGGGGAGGGGGTGTGCTTTCATACCACAGGAAAAATTTACTGCTTCTTATGAAAAAAAAGCATGTAGCAAGATTTGAAATACTCTGATGATACACGGTACACGGAATAAAACAAAAATGCCCCCAGATACTGACGGATGTTAACAAACGTGAAAGGGATTGGCCTATTTTAAATAAACTTTTTGGATAAAAAGATAATTTCAGCTTCTCCTGTGTACAGTATCCATCACCCTCTCGGCCTAATGTTAACTAGGCTCCGTCTTGGTCTCAGTCGCCTCACACAAATTTAGGCATAATTTTCATAATACTATTAATCCTTTTTGCCTATGCGGAATAAATATGGTCGATTTGACAGCCTTCGAACTATTGGCATCTCACTTCTACCTTTAAACAGTTCCTCTCTGGTAAGTTTTACTTTTTGGTAGTGACTGTAAATACAAACGAAATAACTCTTTCAAATGCTATCGAATTTGTTATTCAATCTGGTCGATTGGTGAGCCGATATGTTTATAGCGTTTTGACCTTTGTGAATGTGGATCTTATTCGTGGACAATGGCTTCTGGCAATACGTGCCTTGCGGGTACCATTGTTTTTGTTCGTTTATTTAGCAATGTCTAGTTCTTCGTTCGTGTTTATCCATGTATTATTTCATTTAAATGAAAGTGAACAGAAAATGAATTCTTATTTTTTGTGACATAAAATTATGAAAAGGAGTATACTTATTGAATTCTTATTACTAAGTAAAATGATTGATTACTGTAATTATCCTGCGCACTATAATTAGTAGACTAGATCAGTCTCCCAGTGCATACAACGTGTTTCGCGGGTATTTAATTTCGCGATGCTGGAGAACGCTAGCTACTATACTTGAGTTCTAATAAACAAAATATATGATTTTCTTCTTTTTTAAAACACGTTTTTATTCTTCATTTACACAATTGTCAACAATGGGACCTCCCATTCATTCACTTTCTTTTTCAGCGTCGTCGATTCCAGCTGATTTCCAATCGCTTATTATCACGTGATTTGCTTCTGGCAATGTCATGTGATCATGAAATTCAAGTATCTGGCTGATTTCAAAACTGACAGTTAAAAAGGATAAGAACACCTGATTAAGAATACCTTAATTATTTACAGCGAAACGATGCCTTTATTCTTTCGTTTCTAAGGTATGGAATGATTATTTCTTCGAAGATCCTTTATCGATTCCTCTATGTTGCTAAAGTGCTTTAGAATGACGCTAAGGGAAAATGACCTTGGGAACTTCACGTTTGTATAGTTTGAGTAGTTTTTCTTGCGTAAATAAGTTGCGTAAATAAGTTGCGTTGTAAAAATGTTTCCTTCCATACTTCCAGTCATTGTTCATTTTATCCGATGAACCGGCAATACGCACAGTGGACGAGTTCTTCTATACATGTATTGATTTCACTGCAGGGGTATTTGGAGGGTGTTTGGTCCATGTTCAATGTAGTCCATGTTCAAAGGATTCTATGCCATCCTCGTTCCCAGAGCATTTTTGTCACGGAGAAAAGTTTGTGTAAAAAAATAATAGTTCATCATCGCACCTTCTCGGATGTCTACTTTGCCAGTATCTTCTCGGATGTCTGCTTTGCCAGTATCATACCAATATTCCGCAGTGCACTGCTTGTTATCCCTCTTTTCGTTTTGCTACTAGCATGTTCGAATTTGTTAGCAATGTTTAGTAGCACCAAGACCTGTCTCAGTCTGGAGGAGAATCAGACATTTACGAATAAAACCTTCACTTAAACTTTTGTGACGTAACAATTTACAGTCGCGTACTGTTTCTTAAAAATCCAAGATGATCAATTTATTAAGAGTTGCGGTAAATTTCAAGCGCGCGCTTACCCGGATTTGTTTTCTGATCAGGGTGTCTGGTGAAAGACTATAAGCTCTAGTGTCATATTAAACAGGAAAGTTCAGTTTGTAATTTTATTACCTGGCTGGCATATTCCATGAGAAATACAGAAAATACAGCAGAAAATACGTAATGCTGTTTGGCCTATTCAACATTTACATGTGAACGCGAGGGCACTAAACGCATACTGACCGCATAAAATTTATTTGTAGATTTATAAAAACAAATTAAAGAAAATGTTGTGTGTGTACAATGTGTATCTATAGATGCTATCGCATTACTGATTAAATATCGTCAGGATTTTTAAAGTATTCTCTTGGTATTTCCAGGAAGAGATTGATCTGGAACCTCGAATGCAAACCAAGGCACAACTGATTACGCTCAATTATATTTTCGCCTAATCCACGTAATCGATTCGGATTTTTGCATTTTTCGTTTCTCCGCCAGTAATTCTTCTAGGCGATTATAAAACGTACTGGCTCCTCAACCCATGCCTCCATTCACATTAAATAATTCTGGTTGGGGGTGGTGGAGTGGGGGTAAAAACGACCTACTCCTCGGTTTTTCCAAAATAATTTCTGGTAGAGACTTGAATTTGCCATGAAACTTCTAGTAGCTGAGTTTTTATCTATTTGGAGTAAGGTCATGCAAAAAAAAGTGTTTTATTAAAATCTTGACAAGTAGTCCGCCACGCCCTTTTATTGTAAGCTGTATTATAGAAAATCTCTAAAAAGAGTTTTTGAGAAACACTTTGCGTATAAAACAAGTAGTAATAATAATTTACTAGCAAGTGACATTAGATGAGCGTGTGCGCCTTCTTATGCCCACTCTACATCTCTCTAACGCCCACCCATGCACCGGTCACGCCCAATAATGTCCAAACATCAAAATGTAGATCTTACTTGTTATTTTGACATGTTTGGCGCTCCATTATATTTTGAACATTTCTACACTTTATTATGACATAAGAAAATAAAAGTCTAATAGTTTAGCTTCTGCCTTTCAATATTCAAGTTTAAAGATAATCCTTTTACATGAGTAAAACGTTGCTTCGTCAGCAGCAGCGCTTTTCGTTAGTAACACATGCGCATAACAATAAGTTTACTAAGAAGAACAGGTCTCTTCTAAATCAATTGTAAACAACCGGTTTCTGTTTCAGAAAGTCGTTATGTTTTATAAAACATTAGAAAAGACTTTGATCTTTGATTGATTATGAAAATGATTATTATATGCTGCAAATGCT
>JANTOQ010408350.1:0-11863 GCA_027564595.1 Bythotiara depressa
TAAATATTTTCGAACATTTTTTTCTTTTTGTAAATTTCTTAAATGAAAAACATAATACCACTATTTTATAGAGAATTCTATTAGCTTTAAGAAAATATATACTTTTGTGGGGGTAAAATGTGCAAATTTTGAGATATTTTTAAAAAAGCGAACATGTGTGTAGAGCCTTTACACTATCCTTAAGGTACACATAACCTTCAGCATAGTGTGGATGAAAATCATTAATATATTTTCATATATTTATTTTCAGGTTATAAAAGTATATATTTTTGAAAAGCTTAATAAATGGCCATCCATCTGTTATAACATTATTAATTAACATTTTATTTAAAGGAAGAAATAAATATTCGGACATGTTTTTTCATGTTTTCTAGTTGAAAATTATATCTTCGGAAAGCTCATGTTCTGAACTCCAAAACCGCGTCTCAGTTTTTTTATTTTGGGTTAGTGACGAGAAAATCAGGAAAACGTCTTACTTACACATAAAAATGTTTGAAAAACTCCCTGACCACTCTTTTTTCATTCATATCTTGCGATCAAAACAATTTAAAGAAAATATGAAACACGGTTTTGTGGAGCAAAGATCACTGATACTTACTGTGTCAAAAGCAACGTTTTCCCGATTTTCTCATCTACGTTTTCACTCTTCATCGTTAGGAATAGCACGATAAAACGTTTCTGAGATACAGCGTGTTAAAGTTTATTACAGGTAAATAAACTTAAAACAAAGAAATGACAAAGATTTAAGCTGAATAAATAAGTCGCAATGAAGCTGATTTGTTTACTCATCCTTTGGTTGAGTTTTGTAAATTCTTACAAAAATTCCCTCCTCGGTGCATGCTTTTCTTGGGGGGGGGGGGTCTAGATTGCCTAAAACGACTAAACTTCAGAAAGTACCACAAACAGTCTAGTACCACAGTCTACAAAAGTACCACAATCTTACAAACAAGTGTGTTGCCAAGTGTGTTAGGGACAATACCTGATTCGTTTTGTAGAATGAGTTAGTTATTTTGGGACATTGTTCATAATATTTTCAAATGTAAAACTTCATCCGTGCTGCTTTACTTTTCCACTGCTGACTACACATACATTAAAAACGCTTCATGTTTTGTATGCTTTTTCAATGCACAGCATTGTCTAAATGTTTATATGGAAACATAAATATATCAAATCCTAAATAAATGTCTCCCACCATAGTTGGCCGACGAAGAAAAGTTTTCGTTTTACATCGCTTAAAACGGTCATAAACCGTGTTGTTTTGAAAATATTTTAATTTTAATTTTTTTAAATATTCACAAACAAAAAGCACTACTCTATTTTCATCCCACCCCCTGTTCCGGAGGCCCTGAAAATAGATTCTTTACAAACATTTTTTTAAAGTAATCTTTATTTATTTGATACCCCAGTCTGAATGAATACACACTTCATTTAGTACAGACAAAACATATTCCTTGTTCATTACAAACAAGTAAGAAAATTACTCTGATTAAGGAAGTATGAACATTCTTTCATAATCGAGAAGACAAACATCAAGAAGCAGTTTTTTTGCAAAAAGACATTCATCTGAGACTCATCTACTGACAAAGCTACATACTTAAATGTTAAGAAAACACTCTACTGCGCATAAATATACCCTGAACAATTTAGAACAGCGTTAATATAGCGAAGACGTCGATATTTGACATTCTCAAAGTAAAAAACTATCGGCTGATTTGATAATTTATTATTTTACAATGGCTTGTCCAATTTCCATGAAACTTTTCGACATTTCGTAACTTTTATCTGGGAATATTACTTGTAAAAAATTTTAACTTAATTTATTTAGGGTATGGGCTTTTTTTTTTGCCCCAAAGTACATTTGCAAAAAAAATCATAATATGTTACATAAAATCTACAAACCATGTTAATAAATATATTATTGCTACATATTATCCTTTTGGTTTTGTTTTGAATTACAATTCGAAATTTACAGACCAGATTTTGATGTTTGTATATATTTTACAGACCAAAATATTAGATAAAAGCTTCTTCCAGTTATGACATCTTAACTAAAAATATCCATAAAGGTCGTAAAAGCCCAGATCTAATAAAGTTAAATCGTTGTATATAAGTTACATTGTAATAGACTTTTACCGTTATTAAATTTTAACAAGTCTTTAATTAAAGCAGAATTAGAGCTAGTTAGTCTACAAGTTTTATCTTGTTGACATCCAGAAACCGCTACGAGGAAGATTCGCTGCGTGTCAGCCATTTTTTCTTGAATTATTCTGCCGAATCATCAAAAAATAATTCTGCTAACTCAGCGACAATTTTGGATGTAGATCTACTTAACGCGCACGCACACACGACGCTATAATAAAATACATTTTCTTATAATCATAATTATCTTAGCTTAATTGATAGAAAATTAAAAAGGTCACAAATCATAATAGCACAGCTTCGTCGTGGTAAAAATTACGAGATTTTCCTGTTGATTTTCCTGTTGATTTCGTTTGAAAGGGGGCGGAGAGACGATGCTTTTATACGTAAAATAGTAGATGACGAAATATATCTCTTGCCATGCCCAGAATCAGTTGGCAATAATATCCAGACCAGAATTATGTGTAAAACCTTTGCAGTGTTTATACAAAAAAAACTTTATGCTTTATGGTAAATAAATGTAACTTCAGAAAAAGTATTTTTGTTCCAATTAGATCTTTGGGCCAGGTGGAGGGAGCCTTGTTATAGGGACTAAAATAAGTGGTGGGATGCAAATTACAGGAATGCGGTAATGAATGCATGCGTCTGTAGAAAGAAAATGCCTCCGCAAATTATCCTGTGTCTTATACGTAATCCTCTAATAGTGGATTGTGGTTAATCACACGTTTCAGTAGATTGTTAATAACACATATCAGTAGATTGTTAATAACACATATCAGTGGATTAGTATATTACGTTTACAGCAGATAGTTGTATGGTAGTTAAGATAAAACAACTGCTGTGATAAGTTATACCTTTTTAAACAACATAACTCACAGGATTATATCTGTATATTTTTTATGGTAATATATGTTTACATAAGTAATTATGGCCAGTGAAGCATCTTTCATTTGCCTGGCTAAACCTGCCTCTGTAATCGCCATCCTACATAAAATATTTGAGACCTTTGAGGTTTTAGGAACCTTTCATGTTCCCTCCCTATTCAGTAGAGCGTGGCATCAAATCAGAATGGGGATAAGTGTTGGCAGGAAAGTCGGTAGAGTCACACTTATCAGTGTATTTTTATCATAAGCAACGGAAAGTTGATTTTTCCAATTTAAGACCTCTTAAAGTTCCATTTCGTTCCATCCCGATGCAAGCTAGACAAACTCTCCCTTTGCAACCGCGTTGTAGGATCACGATTACTTCAGTTTCAAAGTAACAAAGATCTTAACTCAACAGTCAATCTGAAAAAGTAAACTAATGAAAAAGTTTGACTAAGCGATTCTTTATGTACATAGACTTCATTAATTACTTGTGACCTCTTTTTGGTTATTTTAGTGCCTCGTTTCAGTATATTATGTTCAGGATTTCAGTTGCTAAGATTTTATGTCAATACCGTATTTCCTCAAATAAACACCGCGGCGTTTATTTTTGCACGCAGTTTTTAGGTGCAGCGTTTATTAGATGACGGCGTTTAATAGAGAGCGGCGCTTATTTCAGAGTGAAGTTTTGGACTTATTATGAAATATAAACAATTTGAGCTTAGTGTTCAAATTTTTGACGACAGAATAAGAGCAGATTTCTATTAAATGGTGTGATTTTTCTCCCCTATACCCATAATATGTGATTTCACAAAAGGAAACTTACGGTAACAGGCTATATTCTAATAAACGCCGCATTTGAATATTTCACATGCGGCGTTTATTAGAGGGTGGCGTTTATTTCCCTCGGGTAATGTCAAGTGTTGCGTTAATTAGGGGGCGGCGTTTAAAAGATGGAGGCGTTTATTAGAGGAAATACGGTATGCATATTGATAGGCGAACCATTAAACCAAATACCTGTTGCCGCAACAGACGCAACTTAACAACTTATATTTTCCCTTCTCCGTGAATTGCAAAAAAAGGTATATGCACCTGAAATAAATATATAATAACGCATAATCAGCAAGTTTTATCAGAAAAAAGTTATTATTAATAAAGAATTTCTAAAACAACTACAGGACAAATAAACTTGGTTTGGTGATGATATAACAAATGACCAAACCTATCCTTTCCTCTGTGACAAATACGTTTACAAAAATATTGGATTTTGAATTCAAAATGTTCTTCATTTTTGTCTGAACATAAACACCTTTTAAATTTGTCACTCCTGGCTCCCAGAGCAGAAAGCTCAGATACTTCTTAACTGTGTAATAATGGGCTAATCTACGTGGGAGTATATTTCCCGATTTCTAACTTTCCAGGGGATTACTGCCATTTTCTGGGAGTACAGTAATTTTGGACTCTTTTTCTAGGGGGTTGTTTGACTAAACATCTTAAAGAGGTTAAATTCCTGAACTAAAAGTTATTTTCTGTAACATTATCAGACATGAATTTTAACAAACCGTTGCGTGCATAAGATATATGGATATAAAATGTAATAGCCTGTCCATATGTATGACTCTAGAATGTTTAGAGGAGATATTACTTTTGGAGAGAAATCAGAATCAGAAATCAGTTGCTTGACTATTGAATCATTAAGTGTTTTAAAGGGAAGCTAACGTTTAAAAATAAGTTTGATTAATATAGCTTATAAACCTTTAGCAAAAAACATATATTTACTTATTTCCCTTTAGTTCTTGACTTAATTAAAGCCACTAAACTGCTTCTAAATTTTAGCCACACTCGCCGCCATTACGCTTCTTCCAGTGATCGAACCCGCTGAAGAAGAAAAGTCTGGGAATTAATTTTGTGACGTCACACAAGTTCTACTTTTTCAAAACATTGCTTCTTAATAACATTAGTTTGGATGATAAGTGGGAAAATACAATGATTAACCGTGATTTTGCACAAAAAACTTTTTTGTTGAATGGCGGCGAGCCTAAGTAGAAAAGGCAAAATAAAGTGAAAACTTCACATAAACTATTAAAAAATCGTTTGTTATGAAGTACAAGCGTGCATACATACATGTTTTTCAATTATTATAGTGTAAAAAAATCGGAACTTATTTTTTTAAACGCTAGTTTCCCTTAAAATTTAATATATAAACTTACAAGATTACCACACACAAAAAAATGTAAATATGAGTTGTTAAATGGATGGGTACAGGGGAAATAGGACAACTCCTGCGATAAACAACAAAGAACAACTTTTGTCTACATATATATACACTGATTGTCATTGATTCGATAAATATAGCTGCAATCCCGGACATTCCTTGGTAATTATCGTGTTTTTAACAACTATTCTTTCAAGTGTCTAGAGAACAAGGACTGGAGTAGAAGTTAATATGAAACCTGGTAGGAACGTAAATACCTGTTCTTTTTTTACTATAACACGTAAATGCATACATCAATTACCGTCTTGTTTTATGACATTACAAAACCCTCACGTGCACCAACTAGAAAGGCAGCG
Organism: Bythotiara depressa; assembly: GCA_027564595.1. Classification (NCBI taxonomy): domain Eukaryota; kingdom Metazoa; phylum Cnidaria; class Hydrozoa; order Anthoathecata; family Bythotiaridae; genus Bythotiara; species Bythotiara depressa. The sequence continues at coordinate 5,574 of JANTOQ010408350.1, forward strand.
AGCAGCCCCTCTCCAGCCGTGATGAACAACCAAAGAGACGTCACTGAAATCTGAAATTGTTAAACTTCTTGTCTCTTTAAACTCTGGAAATATTCGCATGAAAATGTAACATTTTAATTTTGGCCAATTTGGCACCTTGTGACAAATAATGTCCGAGATTGCGGCTATTAAGGTTGACTTTGTTGCTTTATTTTTCAAGAACTTCTTTCGGCCGAGGTGATACATAGGTACTTTATGCGGTGTATTTCAATTCGTAAGAGTGACAATTTTACTTCTTTCACCTGATTAATACAGAATGTTCTTAGGAGTTTTGTTTCTGTTCAGTTCTCCTTGAAGAGCGAAATCATTCTGAAGCATCGTACCATATATCTCAGTGGCAGCATATAACTTACAGGAAAAGCATCTTTGTGAAGTTAATATACCGAGGATCGGCAACCGGTTCGTTAGTAAACTTCAAGCCTTTATAGCCTTATTATTTACTTCATTTGTCTATTAATTTATTAATTTATTAATTCATTAGCATTTCTTCTCTTTCTGCCAATCTTCGGCGAACAATTAAGAGCACACAATTTCCTTTTCTCATTAACACATCTCTCAACATCGTCTATACTTTTTTCTTTCGAAAAACATACAAGGAATTGACCTTTGCATCTTGTCCAGCATCTTTTACTTTCCTCTTTTATTAACAGTTTTGCCGATTCGTCACAGTTGTTACAGCATTTATTTTTGTTAACAGTACAAACCATCAGTTGATTTATAGTATTGACATTTGATACACATCCATCAAAGGTAGTCGTGCATCTGTATTTACAAGTATAACCTAGTGTAGCGTTGGAAAATTCGGACAAAAATATCAGTAATACCACGACGCATATGTGATGGCTGTTTTCCATCTTCTTTAGTTGTTGCTTCCTTCGGATGAAACACAGAATGTCAATCACAATTTATAGCCAATAGCTACGTCAGTAAAAGTAAATAGGCTAATTATTATTATGGAAATTATGTTTTTCTGCTTCCATTTATATATGACAAAAGATATATCTGGTATAATTAGTTGATATTCTAAAACTTGACAGTGGTTATGTAAATGGTCACTCGTTTTAAGCTATATTAAATATCTTTCCATGAAAGCAGTTAATCTTCCTCTATGCTATATTAATTAACTTTAATCGTGTTTATCATCTTTGCTATGGATGGCAGAATATTAGATATTCTTAAGCAGAATATTTTAATAAGTCGTAAATGCTTGTAGGAAGCCAATATAACTTGGAGAAACTTAAAATAAAATTATGCTAGGGCATTAAGAAGATATGAAATAAAAAGGTCAGAACCTCATAAGAGATTTTTTTTAACCCTTAATGCATAGTGTCCCCGGAAAGGAATCAAATCATTGGTAATTTCTTTGTTATTTTGCTTTTCCAGGGGGTTAAATTTATTTGAAATATAATGTAAAATAAATATTGTGAAAGCTGATCAGACCCCCTGGTTCCGCATAAAATTATAAAGTTTTCCAATGGGAAGTTTAATATAAACAGGAGGTATGCTTCTGCATTAATCCTATCGGTTTGTTAGTCATAACCTCTTCTAATCATCTAGTTTTAAGCTGAAATTTTGTGATTTTTATTTGTGATATGTTGGTAAGATTTGTTAAAAACCATTCTAAACCTGTTTGTAATAACTTTTATACAGAACAACATTATTGTTGTTCTGTAATACACACCCAGTGTGCCATTGGAACTATTACATTCCACTCTGCTCTAATTATTAGTGTTTTAATTGTTTCCTAAAATTCTATCCCATATTACATAAAGTACTGATGACGTCATCCATATTGACATTTCAAACAACTTTTGACTATATTAATACAGTTGAAGGATTAAAAGATAACACGATTTTCCGAACACCACTTCCCAGTAGGAACATCATGGTCACACGAAGTTGAAACAACTTTATATCAACGTCTGTAACGTTTATTCGACGTTGAAAAGACGTTGTTTAACCATTATGTGCCCAATGGGTTGGAGTGTTGTGTTATTATCTTCCGTATAGCATAGCTACTATTAAAATAAACATATAATATTACATACATTGTTATGATGCATTATTCGCTCCACGCTAAGTGGAAGCGTTTAAAATGGGCTGTTTTTCCGTGTCGGTAATTTGTTGCACTAGGACGCACGTCTGGCTTTTTTTTTTAGGGACCGCGTATAGGCTAACCGAGCACTCTCCTTCTCGCAGAGGAAAATCTAAAATATCGGATCATTAACCGCCGTCAAATTAGTAAGCCGAGTAGGAGAGTGTACGCAGTATTCTTCTCCAGACCTTACATGGTATTTATACCAATTTTATATGGAAGAGCTGCTAGAAGGGTAGCGTAGCTGGATGACCAGTTTTGACTGATAGTTTCCAGTGGACGTTTCAAAGCAATTTTTTGGAATACATTTTACTACTTTACTAGCCGAGGAGTAAGTTGGGTTTGTCTACTGTCCGTATTTGTAAGGTCAGTTGACTTGAGTTTTTTCTCTGGCACCCACGTTTTGGGGTTACTGAAAGGTTTTTCTGTGTTAGTATAGTTCGCTAGCTAGCCAGACTTTGCCTGCTACACTTGCTAGATATACCAAGCTAAATAGAGCTTCCTGGTTAATTTTGTACAAAATGGAGATATAACTTCCAAAAGTATACTCATTTTAAAGGGATAACCTAGCCACACTTTATTTACATTTTTTGGTGCTTACAGTAGTAGCTAGCTAGCTATCTTTTCCATATTTAAATGTAGTGAGAGTCTTTGTGGTACAGAGTAACAACGTATCGTTTTTTGAAGGAAAACATAGCTACCCATTTTTAGATAATCCGTTCTTCTAAATTATGTGTTCTAGCCGGGTAGTTTTGTATTATAGCAACATTAGCTTCCTTATCATATAGTACAGATGTAGAATAATATTGCTCGCAAATGTAAAACCCGTTTTGAAATATAAATACCACCGCAAAACCTCTAAACCTGTCAGAGATTATGAAAGTTTAGCTACCTCCCAGAAGCCTGCCTTTTTGCTTAAACAATTGTGTTTCTTTGCTTCAACTGTATTAGAATAAAACTTTTAATATTGTTGCGTTCTGGCTTGACAGTGTATATATCTATCTTTTAAATGTTTTTGCAGTTACGGTTGTGCATAAAAATTGTACGTTTGTGCAGTAATGTTCATTAAACTTTCCTTACTGTCACACTATGATAGATACAGCAGCTAGCTAGCTTCATTGTTGAAATAACATTGTTCGTAAACTTTGTAGTGTGTTTTCAAACATTTGTACCACCACGAAACGCTTTATAGAAATTAAAATTTGTTTTGTTGTGCTTAGCAAAACTGATAAACTTTATAATAATTAATTGACGGTAATTGCAATAAAATACATACAGTGATTTTTCATATGTATACTGAAACTTTGATGTGATTTTCTTTAAATGTATCTGGCAGTCAGAAAATTTTAATAGCTTTTTATGTAATTTATAAAAATGTTGTCTACCTTCTAAAGTATAGATAATTGTTTAACCAATTCTAAAATCATGCACAAAAATTGTGAGACAAACTCACCCTCCCCTTCAATATCAATGTTGCTACTGAGAGATGTTGAGGGGTACTGTATTGTGTGGCTTGCATGGAAATATATACTTGAAACAATTGTGCTGTGATGAGAGAAATTGAGGGGTTTGTGCAGTTTGCTTGGAAGTCTCAATATATTATTTTGTGCATGATTGTACCCTAATACCCCGCATATAAGGCCATGGCCTTATAAACGAATATTCTAAAAAAAATTGCTAATTTTAAAGGAAAATGTTGTTTGAATATAAGGCCATGGCTTTATAAAAATTAGGTGCATTTGACGAAAATTACTTGGATCATTTTACAAAATATTAACACAAAACAAAGCTAATAATGTATACACACAATATATTGCTTGCATAACAAAATGGAAGCAACAGTGACGCGGCCGCGTCAAAATAAAAGAAATAACGGACTGGAAATTCCCTGTCAATACATATGGACAAAACAATACTTGAAATAAATGATATATTAAAAACAAAATGTAATGAAACGTGAAGGCATAGTTATTCGTTATGGATTTTCAATATTATTTTTTCGGGTAAATAAGTCAAGATGAAAGTAGTGTATACTAATCTGGTCAGTAAATTAGAATATTGATGATTCATCTACCAAGTCAAATTGTGTTTAATTAATCATATACAATGAGTAAATATTTTGACTAAATATAATGTGTAAATTTTCTAGTCCTTTAAAAAACATTTACAACTCAGTTTTTGCTCCTTAAATGACTGGTCTATGTATTATTTATGGTCTATGTATTAACCGTTCCAGTCCGTAAATTATGCATATACTTAATTAGATCATTATTAATTTTATTAAAATTTTTAAAAACACATGATGATCTCTATCTGCCAGACGTAACATTTTGTAAGAAAAAGTTATTAGCCTTTATCTTTTTACTGATACGACCCCCGAATTACGGCCAAGGACCGTGCAGTTTTGAGGAGTTCCTTATTATAAATCAGCCTGTAAAAAGGTTTTATTTTTACAAATTTCAAATTAACGTAACTTTTGTCCATTTTACACAAATGATGATTTTTTGTATTTTTATTATCTAAATATTATTATTATAAATATTAAGTTTAAAAAAATCGTCTGACTTCCCTAGGATACATTTTAAATATATAAAGATGCACCTAGCCAACACACACCAGTATATTAAGCACACACCAGTATATTAAGCACACACCAGTGTGTTGGCTAAACAAACGAATTAACTTTACTTTTACGTCCTGTAATAGATCTTCTGGCTACAGGAGGTCGTATTAAAATTTGTTAAAGGAACATTGGCTAAAGCCAGCGTATTAAGGCACTTTGCTTAGTTTGCGTAGAAACTGGAGGGCGTACTCGCCGTGTCGTTGAAACGGATATGTGGAGCGTTCAAGCGCGCAGCGCTTCTTGTTCTATTTAAGTTGTTTCTAATTATTTTAATTTATTACTAACCGGGGAGAAAATTATGCACACACCTAATCTGTTGAACAGTGTGTCATTTAGACAAGTTCCAAAGAAAAACCTGTAAAATTTGATATAATAAAGTTTTGATTACAATTTGAGTTCATGTCAATATTGGTAAGTGATGTTACTAAGGCTTTTCATTTTTATGAAAGATTAAGTTAGCTTAGCTTAATGTTTAAACCACTTAAAATGCCATCCATTCGTTTGTCCGCATCTTCCAATATTAACGGAATTAATGTGAATTCCTGCGTGTATAAACTTGCGGAGGAGAGTGGCCATAACGTTGTACGCTTTGATGGTTTTTCTATACTATTAAGTGGTTTCCGTGGCAGTTACTTTATAAGAAAAATGGTGATAAATATATATATTTGAATAACTCTATATTAAACAACGGAAGCCATCGTCAAACATACAAGAGAAGTCTGTACCACCAGCTTTAAACTAATTAAGTCATTAACAGCATTCCTTTAAGTAGATTATTATCTTTCTATTTTCTTAATTTGTTTTCTATTTTCTTAATTTGTATCTAAATCCATAATTTGTTCCCATTTTCTTAATTTATATGCGTATAATTCGTATAATGTGTACATACTTTAATGGAAATCCAGCAACCACTATTGTCGTACACTATTCACCAACAGAAGGAAGTATTATTATTATTAATTTATTTAAAGTTGACAAATTTACAAAGAGACTACTCTTACAACGATATAAAGAGCTAATTTACGTCAACTGGCTAAAATCATATATACAAATAAATGTACGGATACAAATAAATACAAAATAAGTAAATAAAATAAAAACAAAACTAAATAACTTTATTATATAAAACCGACTAGGGGAATTATATGCATAATCTGCAAGGACAGTCTAAAGTTTTACCATTTTTTTTATCTTACTCTTAAAAATATTTAGGGATTCCAAATTCTTGTAATTACTTGGTAAATTGTCCCAAATTTGGGGACCTAAGAAGGTAAGGGAGTTGGTGCCGTAATGTACAGTATTTGCAGATTCTTTAACGAACGTTGAGTTATTTCTCAGATTTTTCGAGTTATTTTTAAACGAAAAACTTCAGACATTATTTCCGGGGCAAGATCATTTTTGACTTTATACATTTCTATGAGTATTATTTGAAGATTTCTCTGATGAACTGAAACAGAATTATATTTTTCCAGTAGATCATAAAATGAAGAGTTTTTATCGTTATACACAATTCTTAATGACCTTTCATGGAGT
>JANTOQ010408461.1:0-10392 GCA_027564595.1 Bythotiara depressa
ATAGCATTTTTAATTTTGATACAATAAGGCATGAGCTGAGATTTCCTTTTATAGTTTTGACATCATTGGACTTGCAAGACAAATGTTCTATAACATTAAATAAATAAATTCATGCTGCTTGTTGATGTACCTCTGTGTGGTATATCTAATCCTTCTGGTTTATTTTTAACAATATATACTGGCCTGTAGTAACTGTGGTGATCAGGTTAGGGCATTCCTTCGTTAAATTATGGCAACAAAACAAAAACTGTAGCTTCTGCCACCCGGAAGTAAAAATCATTCCTACAGGCCTGTAATACTTTAAGAGAAGAATGTTTCCCGAAAGAAATGTTTAAGGGCCAAAAAAGTTATATATATATTAATTATTTTTTGAATGGTCTGTATACAAAACATTATTAAGAAGAAACTTTCATGAATAGAACAATCTGAAGTTGATCTTCATTACATTATCACATTTTTTATTTTTCAGTAAAGTATCAAAAATTAATTAATGAAGTAATTTTAACAAAGATAAATGTTCTCGAATCAAGGAGCAAAGCAACTTTAGCAAGAATAAACTGAAGAAGAATAAATATGCCTAAAAATTCATTTGGTTTTAACCATGAAATATTTTTTCCTTAAGTTATAACACTGACAATCTAACTTGACTTATATAATGTGTTATTCTTACAGGATAAAATTAATTCTTAAACTCCTCATATTAATAACTTTTTCTGTTATGTTTATTACTTAGGCACCTTGGTCATCAGCAACAGTATCTACCACTTAATCATGGCTTTGATGAATTTTTTGGATCACCAAATTGTCATTTTGGTCCATACGATGATGTAAACACACCTAACATACCTGTTTATAGGGATAATCATATGATTGGAAGGTGCGTGTGTGTTTTCTGCTCTGGAATGTTTTCACCAATTTTCAGTTTGGTCTGATGTCATTAAGTGTAGAAAAAGGGAGTATGATAAAGAGAAAACATGGCAAAATTGTGCACCTTATAAGTATGTTTTCTTGAGAAATAATCTAATGTTGCTTTCCTTTACATATTTGAATGGTTTTGTATGTTAACTATTAAGGTGGTAATAGATGCAAACTAGCCACTGATTCTAATTCTCAATTCAATATTATATTTTGCTTCTGCTGTTTGTGTATTTAATTATAAATAGTGGTAATGTTAAAGTTATGAACATCATTATAATAATGTGCAGTGTAGATAGAGATTTAAATTATATATGTATGTATTTGATTTTTCTACATATAATTTGAATTTATGCAGTTTTATGTTCCTTTTGAGATTAGAGCCTTTTCTGTAAAGTGTCTAGAAAACAAGAATGGGGTAATTATGAATTGTAAACACCTGACAGGATCATCTGTGTAAGGCTGAGTGTTGAGGCCTCGTAACACGTATAAGGCTACTGCCAGAGTCACAAGTACTGGTGCATAGATGTTTGCTGGCTTTTGTAAGTAACTTTGTACATAAGCAAATTGATAATAATTTATTTCTTAATTATTATTTTTTATACATTTCCAATTTTTTCCCCTCATGTTGTGTGTGTGTATTTGTTGTTTCTTGCAGTTGTGTTATGTTTTACTGTTGTGTTGTCTCTTATCGGTATTGTGCGTGTCACTTTTTGTTGTTGTGTTACTTGTGTTGTAACTCTTGTTGTGTGTATATGCAAGCCTTGAAATAAGTGAGCCAAACCTCTCATTTTTAACCCATTCCATCAAGAAGACATGTTTCTCATGGCAGCTTGCTGCTTTGTAACTACCCGTCATCATCATCATGGTACATATCAGTATCTTTCATTAAAAATCTCCAAATTGACCTTATTAACAACCTATGTGTTTGTTTTGTGACATCACAAAAACCTGAAAAAGAGTCCAATTCAGATGCATATTATCGTTTTTATATAATATCACAATGTATCATGTAACGTACAGTGGATATAGTGGTGATATAAATTATGACAATTATTCTTTGATGCTAACCACTTTGATATTTACTGTTTAACTTTTGTATACTAATTTCTTGTGATTGTATTAATATCAAGAGAAACATTATAAACATAAACATTATAAAAAGCCAAACCATAAAAATTGTTTTCTGACCATATGAAGCTATGTAGAGTATTAAATAAAAGTAACGGAAAGGTGTAATTTAAATGTGCAAAATGACAAAATTTAGTATAGCAAAAAAATCAAAAATATAAAATGTAAAATTTCAAACATTTTAAAAATAAAATTGCAAAAATTAATATACTGAATTATTTTGTTGTTGTTTCCTTATCACTGCCTTCTCTGTTGTAGGTATTATGAAGAATTTCCAATAAAAGACAATGAATCAAATTTAACTAAAATATACACAAAGGTACGTCTATTGTAGGAGAATATATTTCAGTTTCTGAACTAGACACTGACTCAAAGTGAAACCTGTGAAAATGTAGATGCAATATTCAAAAATTTAAGCAGTGGTTAGTATTTGTCTTTCATGATTGTTCTTATGTGATTGTTTTCATGTTTTTATGTTGATGTTTTGCATTGTTCTTTACCATAGCTAATTACTTTGTCATAGGAGGCCATAGACTTTATGGAAAAGGAACGTCTTAAAGATACACCTTTCTTCTTATATTGGGCGGTTGATGCTACACACTTTCCCATTTATGCTTCTAAAGAATTTCACGGTAGCAGTCAGAGAGGCATGTAAGTTACACTTTATGCTATCTTCAATGTTGCTCTAGTGCTGATTAATATATCCGACATGCGACACCATGCCATCCATGTTATTGTTGGGATGATTATCTATATAGGTATAAGGAAAAATTTAAATCTCTCAAAAGTAAATTATATCTTCGTCAGCTAGTTTCACACAGTGCTTCTACCGATGTACAATCTTATAAAATGTTAAAATGTTTAATTATGAATATTTTTGTAAAATATGAAAGGTCACAAATAGCTATTCAATGGTGGTTGGTACTTTTAAATGTCTTGATTCTTTGAATAATATTTTCCTTTCATAATTTTCATAGTAAATTAAATAGATAGATAGTAAAAAGCGGATCATTAAGATTTCCTTCATTGTAAGCTCTTAAAGATTTGTACACAGGATACAATTGCTATTTACAGGATGGAACACATCTGAATTGTGTTTTACAATGATCTTTTTAAACATTTGATTGGCCAATTTAAAAGGTGTCACATTTGTCACATATTAAATATAAATTACATTTACGCTATCATAAATAAATTACCAGTTATATTTCCAAACTATATACTTTTAGCACTTTCAAGAAATGAGATTATTTGCATGTCCTGTTTTGTGGTATTTACAATTGTCACAATTCCTTAATCATTCATATCTTTGTACTTATGTAATTCAAATTTTGTTGTAGTTATTGTTGTTTTCTTTAAAGTTTTTAATTATTGTGATGTCATTAAAGGCTTTTTATTTGTGAATGATCTCTTTAGTTCTTGATTAACAAAAAAACATCAACATGGTTTTCTTGTATATTCTAAACCTAACATGAGGAGAGCATATGTTTGATGTTATGTGTTTTATGATGATTTAGTTATGGAGATGCCCTGCATGAAATTGACTACAGTGTTGGTGTGATACTACAGTATCTGCAAGATAAAGGAATAGCAAATGAAACCCTTGTTATGTTTTCATCAGATAATGGTGGTGAATCATTTCGTGCTAATCAAGGTAATATATTTAATTGCTGGAATTGGATGTAACTGATTCCATCCTTACGTGAAGCTTTTAACATGAATAAACCTGGTATTGGAATATTCATACCATATTTATAGACAAATGAGCAACACAGACACTTTTAGTGCTGCATTTATTCACATGTACTAATACTGTTTTGTGGAACAGAGGGTTAACAATGAAGAACAGCATATTTTTTATGTTTAGGTACGAAACTATTATATTTTCCATGAGAAAAAAAGAGAGAAAAACTACTATTGTGACATTGCATTTACATGTCTGTCATTGTCTCTGTAAAGTTTTTAAATATTAAGCTGACCTAATTAAGCACCACACTCAAATGTAAGAACGTGAAATAAGTGCTGCAGTAGGTCAATCCAGTGTATTTGAAGGTGATTCTAATTCAAGTAAATATGGTAATCGTTTTGTTGTGTACATAATCAGATACTAGGGACTTTAAAATGTTTTGAAAGATAAACGATTGCACTATTTGAATTGACAGTTTCAACAGTTAATGGAGGATATCAATGACCGTAGTACCATTCACTGCTTGGAAAAAATTGATTATGAGTTTGTCACTTCTTAGGTGCATAATAATTCCTGGTCCTATAATTACACACACTAAGATGTTAGGGATCGTATATTGCATGGCTTGAAACAATTAAGAATAGGAAGTGCGAAGTAGTCTTATGATTCTACTGATGTAGGGGAGTCTTTGAGAAAGGATAAAAATTTCCAAATCACATTGGATTTGGTCAAAAGCATTATCCTATATACAGAGACTGGAGAGAAACTGAACACTTTATTTATTTTATAGTTTTAGTGTATCTTCTATTCACACTATCCCTTGTTCTGTGAAGTGCCTGTAAACATTTTTATACTGCATTCTAAATTCCATTTCAACATGTTCTATATATATATACCCTTATTTATTTTACTGATTTTCTTGTATATACAAGTGAACTAACTGTTTGTGTTTTTATCACAGGCAAAAATGCTCCCTTTCTTTGTGGTAAGGAGACAACATTTGAAGGTGGTGTTAGAGAACCTGCTATATTTTGGTGGCCATCACACATTAAACCAGGTCAGGTAAGTATCTATTAATATGATGCGTATATGGAAGGTCACCAGAAAATTCAGAAAATGTGTATTTCCTGTATGATATTTTAGTGAAATTAATATTTTATAGTTTTATCTTATGGTATTTTTATGATACTGACATCTTGTCTGTAATTAGTTACAATATTGCTGTAAATAAAACTTGTTGCTTGGAGTATCCAGGACAATGTTTACATTCTTAAAAATGTAGAACTAAAATTTTCAAAATGAACAATCTAGATACTTAACAGATTTTCCAATTAAATTTATAGTTGACATTGAAACGTACAGTCACTATATAAGTTTGTGCTGAAAATACGATTGTTTCATAAATGCTTTGCTTCTATTTGATCAAATTGTATTCCCGGAAACATTTCACTTGTAGTTATAATTAAAATTCAAACTCTGTTAGGTCAGCACTCAGGTTAGTTCTCTGATGGATCTATTTACAACAGCTTTAACAATTGCTGATGTTCAACCTCCAACTGACCGGCCTATTGATGGTGTTAGCCTCCTTCAGACTATTACTGAAGGAAAAACCTTTGACAGGTAATTTTCACTTCTATTTTATTTCATTTTTCCATAAAACCATATTGGGAAAGTGAAAATTGTGACATAATCTGAACACATGAGCATTTTTGCTTTTGGCATCTAATGTAATAAGAACTATTTACATGTGGCTCATTTCATGTGTTGCAAAATGGAATAGAATATTGTATCTCTTCTTTAGACCGATATTTTACTATCGTGGTGATGAACTGATGGCGGTTCGTTATGGAATGTATAAAGCTCACCTTTGGACATGGACAGAGTCGTTGGATTTATTCCACAAGGTAAAATAGGATCCATCTTTTATCCGCACAAGTTATTACCTGACAGTCTAGTCATTCGTAGACTATGTAAATATAGTTTTGCTGAAAAAGAAAGCATTTCTCCAGTGCTTATAGGAATTATTACAGCACAACTCACATCCCTACCATTACCGTAGTGACATTTTAATTAACATATTTCTGTATGTTACTGGAGGGTATGTAATTACACATTCATGCTAATTGGCCAAGTTACCTTTCTCATAGAAGCTCTCGGATATTGAGTAAGCCCATAAAGTTCTTGTGATCGCCAAGGATATCAATAGTAATATCATGAGTTTGAGTTCAAAACTTGAACTACTACCAACGTAAAACTGATTGCAGTACATCAATGTACCTTGACGGCCATGAGTTGCGTTCATTATATTGCTTGCTATTGTGATCCATCATTCGTCATTCGTACGATTACTTTGTGAAACACAATCCCTTGCAACTAGTTATTTATAAGCAGTCGCATGGATAATAGTTTAAACTGCCATTTTCTCTTCATAGGGTGTTGATTTCTGTCCCGGGGAATGGGTTGAAAATGTAACAACGCATGAACTAAGAAACCACACAACGCAACCAGTCATGTTTCATTTAGGGAGAGACCCAGAGGAGAAATATCCCTTACGGTAATAATAATTTTACTGCCTCAATCACGTGATAGCATTTTTATTGCTTATATGGATATAATTTCTACTGCTATTGTAAGAACTTGGTTGCAACTGAACTATTAGAAGTTATTCAGAGATATGCGTGTTATGGACGTTTCATGTTGTCTATTATCGAAGTTTTTATGAAATTCAATAAGCTCTGTTTAATCTTTGAAATTATGTACCGTTCATTAATGAATCTGGGATTCGCTTAAAAACGCAAAGATTGTAATCCAATCTAAAATTTAAATGCAATAATAAATGATAAGAAACTCGATACAATGTGAATGTTTGGGATGTCCTGTATACAGAAGAAAGAATATCAACGCGCAATGTAAAAAGATAATACTTGCGAACATATAGAATAAAAATAAAATAAAAACATAATATAATATAATAAGCATATTTGGAGATTGAATTTTTTTAAATATATAGGCATGATTGAGTCTTATCGCATTGTTGGCATGTTTATAAAAAGAGGTGCATTGTTACGTTTTAGTCCAAACACAGTTGAATATCAGAAAGCTTGGGTTACCTTTCAGACGATCATAGAAGCACATCGTGATGGAATGGTTCCCGGTGAACCACAGTTAAACTACTGTGATCGTGCAGTCATGGTAAGTTTTATTGGAAACGCTGAGATCAGTTACCAACTGCCCCGTTACTTTGTTATTTTGAATTTTCCAGGAGGTTAATTTTTAAGTCTACCATTGAAATAGATTTAGTAGAATCTCAAGCCTAGTTCTCCATAAAATAAAATAAAATGTATAAAATAAAATAAAATAAAATGAAGCATAGTCACGGGACTATTGAAGGGTAAAGAAGGCAAACATTCGAAATCCATTAGTTTTTATCCAAAACGATATATTTTCCAAAGGGCTTATGGTAATAATATATTTTTCAATTCAATTCCCTGTAACCGCCAATAAAAGGTCACAAAAATGGGGAAATCTTACTTTGATAAAAATTGATTTTTGCAGCATTCTATTCCTCAAATTTGTGGTTAAGATCGCGTATCGCATTTTTCTTGAATTTCACACCATATTATATCTGGTATATATATATATTGTTGGAACACTTTGTATTTGCATATTTAAAAACAAATTCTTTATAAATTGTCATTTTGTGGTTTTGTAGGTATAAAATTTATTAATTTTTCACATAAAAATATAATACTATTCGACATAAAAATGTTAATGAATTGAGTATGTTTTATTTTGACGTAAGTAATTTATTAATAAATATGTGAGATTTTGATTTATTTTCATAGAATTGGTCTCCACCTGGTTGCGAGATTATCAATAAATGTTTGAAAGTACCGAAGTCTAACAGAAAGAAATGTTATTGGGACCATTGATTTTCTTTCATTTTTATTTATTTAAGTGTTTATTTATTTTATTATTTCCTAGCTACAGTGTAAATTTTATCGCATTTTCAGAAGCAGCAGCCAACAGAGCTGTTCTAAGAAAATAGGTGTTCTTGATTACCAGGAAGTGTTATTCTTGCAGTGAATCCAGAGAATAATTGAAATTTGCCAGGATATGGAAAACCTATTACAACTGTTAACTTTACCAGAAATGAAGTACTTTCTCTTAGAACACCAATATTTTCCAGGATGTCAGAAATATTAATCACTTAGAACAGCTCAATTTTCCAGGACATAGAAAGACTGATGTTAGAACAACTATATTTGGCAGAAGAGAAACTTAGCCTTAAGAACAGCTCATTTTACAAGAAGGTACAAATCCTTCGTTTCTCTAGAACCACACTATTCTCCAACACTGACACACCTCTTAAAAATCTGTTTACTAATCCTTTGGCTTCTTTTGGATTTTCCTATCTTTTTAATAATTATCCTCTTCGATAAAGCAAAGATGACAAATGATTGTACATATTCAAACAGAATTTCCACTTAAAGATAAATTCCACGTGGAGTAAAATGCAAACATTCTGAAAGAAGGAACATTTCTTTTACTCGTTTATCAGATATCAATTCTGATAATCGAGCATACACTGTCATTAGTGTTTTGCAATGAGGAGTGTAGAAAGAATACCATAGTCAAACGCGTTCAGTTGACTCAGGTCTAACACAACTACAAGAAGATTTTGTGTGTTTTGAAAGTTGTGATTAAATGTATGTTCACCTAGATTACTTAATCCTACACGTAAATACGTTTGCATTTTAATACCAATGGGATTGGTACATGGAAAAATGGAACGGGTTGATGGCCGGATAAAGATTTTAAGAATTTACTTTAAAAAGTTAATAAAGAGATGTAGAATCTTTTATTGTTGAGTCTTGTTTGTTCCATTCCCTGAAGCAAAAAGGAAAAATAACTTGGAACGAAAGGTATCTGTATCAGGTAGAATCATCCGACTGTACTGTAACCGCCTGGACTGCAGAAACTATAAACATTTAAGGGCTTACGGAGCTAGTAGAGCAAATTCTGATATGACTGTTTTGATGTCCAGTTATAAGCGTGTCCTGTTGGTGTTCTGTTATCCAGCCTGTTGCACGGTGACAATCCGGATAATAAAACGTTTTGAAATAGGTTTAAAAAATGCGGACGCTTTAAAATCGATAATTCTACATAGTTTTAAAATGAGATAATACTTCCGGTAACTCGAACTTCCAAAGGACCAAATAAATTGTTCGAGTTAACGAATGTTCTGCTTAACCGAAGCACTCGATAACTCGAACATTTGTGAAAAAAAAGCATTAGTTCGAGTTAACGAATGTTCCTAAAACGGTAACAGGTAAAAAATGATGTAATCTAGGTGATGGAGAAATAACAAATTCCTTGTGCTCTTAATATAATCAAGGAAGTTAATGATATAATCCTTCATATAATCGGACAGAAAAAGTTTGTAGTTATTTTACAAGGAGTTAATAAAGATAGAACTTTCCAACTCTATCTAGTATAATTATACAGAATTCGTTTGAAGGAGTTGAGTTATCTGAAGAAAATGCTGCAAGGGAACCAAAAAATGTTTCAAGAGAGCGAATGTTTGAGTTGTATTTATTAGAAAGTATTAAAGCAAAATCCAAGGGGAATGGGGGAAAAGTTCGAGAGATCGAAGATTCTACTTATCCGGTGTACGAGTTACCGGGAGTTACTGTGTCGTTGGTCTGTTAGAAGTAGTCTGCATTTTTAGACTTGGAGAAAGAAAGGCACTTCATTGCTTCCGATTGATATTTATATATATTCTTCATAAAGGATTTATACGTATTAAGCATGATTTTCATTGGGGTTTTCATTGTTTTTGTTCACGTGACTTGAAAAGAAGTTTGAAAAGGACCCGATTGATAACAGTGTATATTTTATACTTGCTGATTATCCTGAATAAATATTGCTATATAAAATAAAATAAAAATATTCAACTTTATCGACTCTTAGAAACAACCAATTAGATTTTAAGGAAATTCCGCGTAATGGAAATCAGGCTTTTAGCAAACACAAATAGTTTTTGTAATTTTTATATAAAAAAGTTTATACAAAAATCTTGTTTTGTTTATTAATTTATCTCCTTTAAATCCAATTATTCCTTTATTTACAAGTGTCCCTGGAATAAAATAATTGGTCATCCAATCCATGCTTTTTCCAATGGATTAATTATTGGAAATGTAATGTCAAATAAATTTGGTAAAAGCTGATGAGATCCCCTGATTACTGATAAAATTATAAGGATTTCCAATGGGAAGTTTAATATAACCAGGAGGTATGCTTAAGAATTAAACGGTTCTATCAGCTTTAAAAATGTGTACCCCCGTGTTCTATATATTTGATGTTTGTAATTTGATTAATCTTCTCTTTGTTTCTTTTGAATTTGTGCTTTGTAAAACTAAAGCGTACTAAGAATCGGCTTGTTTTCAAATCCATGCCCAAATATCCACAACGCTGTAATGTATTTTAGGCACTTTTTCCTTTTTTCGATTCCATTAATTTTTGGGAATATAAGGGAATATAAAGTTGTTAAAAAGTGATAATACCCCGGGTTCTTCATACAATTGTGATACCCCGGGTTCTCCATACAATTGTAATACCTCGGGTTCTACATTCAATTGTAAGGATTTTTAATAAAA
>JANTOQ010408572.1:0-11860 GCA_027564595.1 Bythotiara depressa
GTGTCATCAGCATAATTGCAAACCTCTGTTTGTTCATTAACCCAGAATAAATCATTGATATATATGTTAAACAAAAGCTCAAGGAGACAACGGTACATTACTGAACATAGAAACCAGGTCCATTCGAAATTGCAGTTCTTGGGGAGTAAAAACAGCGCCTGTTTTTTAAAAAAACAATCGCGTGCTCAAGTTATTGTCTAATAAAGATTTCAAAGGCTGTTTTAGAATTGTGAATTAAGAAAAAATTAGCAACATTTCCTTCTATTACCAGTGAAGGAAAAAATTTCTTTTAAATTGAGACGCAGTATTTTAAATTAAGCTTAGCTGATCATGCTGAAGTGATTTTTAGGTTCATAGGTCAGCTGCTTGTACACTCTGACCTCGCTCAAAGGCAAGATCACATTTTTTATTGTTTTAAATATAACAACAACAAAATAGAAATAATAACTTTAGTCTATCATTGAGGTGAGAGTAACAAGATATTTATACAGGTATGAGTAATTAGTGAAATATTAAGTTGTTTCATACCTCAACGAGAAGCCTAACTACAACGACGCTAAAAACATAGCTCTAACCGTGTCAAAAGTGTAAATTGTACCAGAAAATAATTATGCAAATAATTGTTGCATTGACACGATCTTAACAAAACACAGTTTCCTAGTACTTTCCATAAAAAAATGTTTAAAATTCGTGAAGCAACTTGCTTTAAAACTCCAGAACATCCTTCATGCATTGACGTAATCTTAACTTATCATCCACAAGAATCTCAAGCAGTAGAAACTGGATTGTTAACCTTAACTGTATTGAACACTTACTTTAAAAAGCAGGGTCCAAAGATAATAACTAATTGTGACTTTAGCCATTTTTCTAGTCAGAACTTTTGTAACAAAATTGTGACAGGGTTGTCTTCTGCTGTTGATGTAACTCAGTTAAATCACTTTAGTGTAGTGAAATAATTCTTAACATCCTTGATAATTTTGCTCCAAAAAAGAAAATATATGTTAGAGTAACTCATGAATAAAATTTTACAGAAAGAAATAATGAAAAGATCTCGGCTCCGTAATGTGTTTTTAAGAACGAAACCTGAGGCTGCCAGAATAGAATATAACACACAGAGTAACTATTGTGTATAAAACGTTACAAGAAAAATTAAAAAATATTTTTATTGTAATTAAAACTAGAAAAATGTAATGGACAACAAACAATTCTGGAAAACGGTGAAACATTTCTCATTACATAAAACCATTCTGAACGACAAAATCACTTTGATAGAAAATGATCAAATCGTATCTGATGACCTAAAGGTCGTTGAGATATTTAATAACCTTTGTAGTAAGGTAGTTTATAATCTGGATTACCATCCAATACAGAACTGCTTAGATGTAAGTGGTATCAGTGATCCAGTCTTAAAAGCTATTAAGAAATATGAAAATCATCCCATTATACAGATGATTAGGCAAAGAATAAAACACTCGAAAACTTTTAAATTTAAAAAACCTACCAGGGATGAGATCGAAAAACAGATTCAGAATCTGAACATAACAAAAACTTGCCAGGAAAATGATATTCCAACAAAAACACTGACATTTTTGCCAAATTTATAGGTAATAATATCGGTGCTAGTATAATTCCCTAATATTTTAAAAATAGCCTATGTAAAACCGATATATAAGAAAGACTCTCGCAATGAGAAAGCTAATTATAGGCCTGTGAGTATTCTCCAAAATCTATCAAAAATACATGAAAAAATATTATATATCCTCCATGGATCACAAATAAAATTAAAGCTAAAATTAAAGCTAAAAATAAAATGTATGAAAATGGCACGATGCAAGAGCTCCGTTAGAATGCTCAAAATATGTGACATTTCTATAGCCAAACCACTTTCTATGATATTTGCAGATTGCGTGAGTACTGGCATTTTTCCAGAGATTTGGAAAAGAGTTAATGTTGTTCCTATCCACCAGAAAGGAGATAAATAAATTCTAAACAATTATCGCCTTGTCTCACTTCTACCGATCTGTGGAAATATTTTTGAGAAATTGGTTTATAATTCTAGTTATGGCTTTCTAGATGAAAATGAGCTGCTAAATCCAAATCAATCTGGTTTTCGACCTTCAGATTCTTGTATTCATCAGCTACTTTCCATCACTCATAATATATACTCTGCCTTTGATTGTAATCCTTCTCTAAAAGTGCGTGGAGTTTTCCTGGACATTTCAAAAGCGTTCGATAACGAGTAGCACGAAGGGTTGCTATTCAAACTCAAATCCTAGGCATCTCAGGTGACTTATTAAACCTCGTCACGACCTTTCTGAGTGGTAGGTTAGTTGTATTAAATGGTCAGTCATCTGACTGGCTACCTATTTTGGCAGGTGTTGCTCAGGGTTTTATCCTTGGACCTTTAAGTTTCCTTGTTTACATCAACGATTTAACAACTGGCTTAAAAACAACATCAAAATTATTTGCGGATGACACTTCTCTCTTTTCAGTTATAAATGATAAGAACAATACTGCAGCTGGACTGAATGAAGACTTGCAACAAATTTCTCGCTGGGCTTACGAGTGGAAAATGACATTTAATCCTGATCCTACCAAGCAATCCCAAAAGGTTATCTTCTCTCGAAAAATTATTAAACAGGATCATCCAAATATCTTCTTTGATAATTTGCCAGTGCAAACGGTTTCTTGTCAAAAACATTTGGGATGTATTTGGATGTGTCGCTCATTTTCAACGCTCATCTGAAGCAGAAGATTGCTAAGGAATAGGTCTTGTTAAAAAGCTTCAAACAGACCTACCACGGAACGTTCTTGTTACCATCTACAAGTCATTTATCAGGTCACACCTTGATTACGGAGTCCATTCAATATAATGCGGCTCTTGCAATTGCGGGAACAATCAGAGGGATGTCTCGGGAAAAGCTGGAGTGGGTTTAGAGTCTTTTAATTCTCACAGGTGGCTAAGAAGACTTTGCACATTTTTTTAAATCCAAATTTCTCAAAAGCCTTCGTATCTTTACAGGTTTAGTTGCAGGATAGATTTCTTTAAAAATATTCTTTTCATTTACTCTGAATGAATGGAATACATTAGATTCCAAAATACGTGATCTCGATTCTTTTTTCTGTTTCGGGAAGAGCCTTTTAAGTTTTGTACGCCCTATGCCATATAATGTTTTCAATGTTCACAATCCTCTTGGTTTAAAATTTCTTACTCGTTTGCGATTAGGTCTTAGTCACCTAAATGATCACAAGTTTAAACATAATTTTCGCGACTGTATTAATCCACTTTCACCTGCAGCCTTAACCAGAGACAACTGCTCACTATTTTCTGCGTTGCCATCACTACTCCGATATTCGAACTACCCTCATGAATTATCTTACGTCAGAAATTGAATATTTTTTTGACCGTTCAGATGATGCTAAAACTCGATTACTCTTGTAGGATGACTTGAGACTTCATGAAAATTAAAATGCATACATATTGCATGCATCGATTACCTTTATAATGCACTATGAGAGGTTCTCCGGGCCTCTGTTCTACTCAAAGTTAATCAACTTACTTATGGTTATATATTCTACTATCCGTACTGTATCAATATCATCTAAGCGTTTTGCATTATTGAGCAGTTTCTCTCCAATCCATTGATTGTGATTCTGGTCAATTGTGCAAAACGCATTTAAATGTTTCTGCTCCACTGTACTATAAAAGCACTTGAGTGTAGTATTTCTATTTCGTATTAGAAATCGTTTTAGTTATTTTTTATTTTGTTAATGTTTTGTCCTAGTCTGTGTACTGTGTAAAATGATTAAATAGAAAATAAATAAAAATAATCAAATATTATTTGAACAAACGTCAATATTTTTTGAAAATGTATTGTCTAAATACCAGTGTAGTTTTAGGAAGGGTTTCAGCGCTCAACATTGCCTTTTAACAATGCCTTTTAACAATGATTGAAACATGGTGTAAACATTTATATAATGGTGAAGTAGCTGGAGCATTGATCACAGATCTATCTAAGGCTTTTGATTGCCTGGCTCGCGATTTACTAATAGCAAAACTCTATGCCTATGGCTTTGAATTACAAGCAGTTAGGCTAATTGTTTACTTCCTAACAAACTGGTCAAAAACTACACGTGCTCGCAAGTAGATCTACTTTTATGAGCATTAAAAAACGAAACAGGATCATGAATGCTTTTATATCTTCACAGTTTGTTTATTGCCCACTTGTGTGGAAGTTCCAAAGTCGACAACTCAATAATCGCATCAATAGAATACATGAAAGATCCTTGAGGATCGTCTATAATGATAAACATTCTACGTTTGAGAAACACTTAGCAAGAGACAACTCTGTCAGTATCCATCATATAAATATTACGATGCTTGCAACTGAGATTTTCAAAGTAAAAAATAACATGTCAACTGAAATAATAAACAATGTTATTGAGCTTACTGAATCTGCCTATGATTTTAGAAAGGATACGGTTTTCAAAAAAAGGATGTCCACACCGTTAGATATGGTACAGAAACCATATCATATCTTGCTCCTAAGATATGGAAGATAGTACCTAATGACTGTAAAAACTCAAACTCTCTTCAGGAATTTATATTTATAACTAAAATCAAGCAGTGGACTCCCGCAAACTGTCCCTGTAGAATATATAAAGTTTATATAAAGTTTATATAAGCCAAGGTTTATTTAATACACATATTTTGTCGCGTCTTGCTATTCAACTCTGTGTTCTTGCACCGGAATTTGCCGCATAACTAACTTTGGCGTAAAGAGAAAAATCTATTGTTTAATTTTAATAAAATAAAAAGAGAACTCGACGCTAATTAGTAGCGTACGAGCTCCTGTTCTTCTCTACATTCTTGGTCAAGCAAAGTAGTGGAATATCTTTTTCAAAACAAAATTTATTAAGTTTGTTTTGAAGGGTCAGGATTAAATGACATTTTCCATTTATAATCCCAATCTGCTATTAACTTGGGATCGTTATTTAGCGCATACGGTAAATTAATCATAACTTTAAAAGAGAGATGTGTCTCCAGAAAAATAATTTACATTAGATTGAAGACCGTTAGAGACATCGTTAATGTAAATGAGAAAAATTCTGGACCCAAAACCGAGGTTTGAGGTGCACCAGCTTCAATGTTTTTCCAAAGTGATGCCTGGCCATTTAAGACTGCTCTTTGCATCATATTTGTCAAATAACTTTGAATAAGAATTAAGATGGAGTCATTAATACCTTAGCTTGTAGCTATAACAAACCTTCATGTCAGACCAAATATCTAAGAGTGTTTGTTATTCACAGTAAATTGTTACTCGAATTCTTAAATGCCTGTTTGAATTCATAGGATTTGAACGTTAATCTAAAATCATGTAATTTTCTTAGTAAACATTCAGACCTTTTTTATCACCTTTCGAATCCGCTTGTGTCATAAGCTAGTTTCTGCGTCGCTAAATTCAAATCACAAATTGTAGGTCATCACTGCTATAATTATACATATTCTGTTGGAGAAGAAGTTGGGTGTATTAGAGAACTCGAGAACAAGTTTAGTAAACATGAAGTATCGGTTGCTATGATTTATTTTAAAAAGAGCGGAATTTGAGAAATACAGCGACAGCGGCAAGAAATAAAAACACACATGAGCATGCGCAGAAGATATTTGGACATATACCATATACCTGTTTACTAATGGCCGAATAAGTGTTACGAGTCTCAGCAATAACTGACGGAAAGCATCTCCGGGAACCAGAAGGCACCTGGGCTCCAGGTAGTGGTACAGAGATACAATGTACGTATTTTTTGTATGGAGAAAAGTTTCATAAACACTTTGTAAGAGGAAATATTAGAGATTGTGAAATAAATTTGTTATTTTAAAGCAAAAATAATGTTCTTTTCTGAATTCCATAAATAACTAGATCATGGGTGGGTTTATCTGCAGGTTGGCTTAACGCGGGTTGGCTTATCGGCAGGTGTCAGGGAGCTTGTGAAATATGTATAAAATATAAAATCTTAAAAGGCATAAATATATTGTATAATAAGAAAATCATATAATACAATAATGCTTTAAGTTTTATTAACAAATAAAACAATAAAATAATGGAAGGAAAACAAACGAAATAGGATATAAAATTACTTACCAAACTTACCTATACACAGATGGAAGTAGTATAATAAATAAAATAAATAAATGAATCCTAAGTCGACATCAATTGACGAATTTCTTCTTTCATTTTTGATATCTCCTCTTTTATGATTTTATTTTGGACTCGATAACTTTGAAGAGAAAGTTTAAGTTGTTTAGGTGATGTTAAAGGAACAGAGGCATTTGGTGGTGGTCGGCGACATCATGTTATATACTTATAATTTCTTAATAGAAAAAAACAACAAAAAACCCTGAATTTTGCAATCCTTGATTGATAGAAACCTCCCAGTCATGAAGCTTGTGAGACTGGACACGTGATAAGAATTCAGAAAATGATTGGTAGCACTCATGTTGTTCACAAAATAACAACCCCACTTGCATCATCATATTGTAACAATTATAAATATATACCTTTATTTTAATAAGCCTCTATTTTAAAACTAAGCAACATCATTGCTTGCTTTCTTATTCTTTCAGGCTTAAATATTTACTCTCTTCCCTTCTCTTTCTCTCTCTCTCAGCTATTGATGGCAACCTGACATAAATGATATATTCATTATAACTGCGTTATTTCATTATGGCAATTCAGTTTTCAAGTTCAGTTTAGGGAACATCCGAGTATAACTGGTATAACGAACTCCGTTATATCACACAGATGATCCTTTCTCTTGAAAGTTCCTTATATCGGGATTTGATTGTATTTTTACACACTGTCAACAAAAGGAACAGAATCCAGAACTTTTTTCGCATTACTTCACATTGTAATGCCATCTGGTAAAATGCTTGAACTTTTTAAGGAGTCAATTCCTTATGGTGGTACTTCCTTCTAAGCTTTCAGCTCAGAGAGCTTTACAACCACGCACATTGCACAACACTGCACCGCAGGAGCACATTCGCATATCGCATTATAGGCATCGCTTGTGGCGCACACAAACATATAAACATATAGGACCTATGGTTCTAGCGAAGAGGTCATCCTTCGCACTGTGGCGTGAATGGGAGTCGAACCCGCAACCCTTGGATTGCAAGTTCAACTCGCTCACCACTGTGCCACAGCTCCACAAAGTGGTACTTCGGGAAATAAAGCAATACCATCACTTTCTTGCACTTTCTTATCACCTCCAAAATCCATAGCTTAATTAGATTAGTTCTGGTATAAATAAGCAAAGCCCGGAATATATAAGTTAAGACTGATGCTGACATACAAATGCTTAATGCTGCCGTTGAGATGTTGTATTAAACTAGCATGGGAGACTGAGAAAATGTCAGAATCTTAATTTTTATCTGTGTTATATCCCACACACAACAAATTTGACGAAAACGAGTTTCTATAGTGGCTACTTTTACAAGCATCCCGAAAGCAATTTATAATTCTTTGTGAAAATGTAAATGACCACGAAATATCATCTCAATGATGGTAAAGACGAGATCGTTCTTGTTTATATTTTATATACGTTTGTGGTAGTATCCTTAATAGACCTTTCCAGGATTAACGGTTCGTGAGGTCACACGATATTTTTGTTGATTTTTATGAAATATGGATTCTTGAATGTCTATCCTAAACATTTATAAAACTCTTATTTATGGTTTTATTACAATTTTAAAAATAGGTGTTTTTTTATCAAATCGGTTTGAGAGTTTTACTACACATCCACTTTTAACCCAAATATATTCATTCTAATGCATGTACAGAAAAAATTTTCAAACTGAGCTACCGTTACATGGGGTCTCGTGTAAAAACAGGTCCATTTCTAACTTTATTTCTAAATATGCTTTTTTATTAGAGAAAAATGTATGGAATCAGGTGTCATTTGAGGCAACTGAAATGTTTAACATCCCACTTGGAAAAGACAATCTGGTTGACATTGAGAGAGGCATACGAGATAATCACCGCATGTTTTCTCGCTGCAAGGATCGCCAAGGTAAACAAAAAATGGAATGTTACTCGGGAATGCTTCACCGTCTTGAAGATTTGAAAAGAGATTTCAAGCCAAATAAAATACCAGATATATTTGAAGAGGATCGAACAAAGTTTGGAACGCATTCCTTGGTATTCACTGCAATGAGTATGCATCTTCTGCAGTTGGTAAATGATACATTGCAATATGGTGATGTGACTGAAGGGAAGAAGGTACAAGGCGAGATGAAGGACTTCTATTTAAGAACGATTTCGAATTGGTATAAGTATTATAACGATAGCTTTTATTGGCGTTTGGATCAGGTTAGCGCAGTAGAAATATGTGAAGTCAAACAACTGTTCTGGAAGCAGTTCGTTCATGTGTGTGAAACGCGTTGGAAAAGAGAAGACAAAGAATCTGGAGAAGAAGAAATGGAAAATAAGAAAAATGCAGAAGGACGATTCTTAGAGGATGAGGACCCCAAAGACATAGCTGATCGTATTGGTGGATATACAAATGATTGGAACTATCTGTTCCGAGCACGTGTCCGTGATTATGTCACGGGTGAGCTTTTATTTGAAAAAGAAGCTACTACGGGAGGCTCCGAACGTTCACATACCCTATCTGAACTACACAAGAAAGGTATTGCGAAAAGAGAGAAGTACAGAGTTGGGCTGGTAAAGAAAATAGAATCGTTCATGGATATGAGCTTCAACGTCGTGTATAATACAACTAACAGATTGCTGCTGAAACTAAACAAGGAATTGGATAATAAGCAGTGGCCGCAGGGAAAGTAACTCCAATATGCTGTAATTAAATATAATTACATACATACAGTCGAGGTTCATTAATTAGAAAGTATATAGGAAGGGACCACCGAAATCTGTTCGAATTACAGAAAGTTCGAATTAGGGAGGTTCGAATTATGGGGGTTCGACTGTATAAATATACATACCGGGGTACAATGAGGCGCCAAACTATGTAAAAATATTTCAATTTCTATTATTGTTTCTCTCAGAAATTGTCCTTTGTCAGTTATATTTTATAAATTATTATGGGTTGTTTCAAGAAATGATCAATAGACAAGGAAGCAGAAAAGATATTGATTCGAAATTTTCTGAAGTTGTGTCCAATAGATAAAAACTAAAAGTCATAAAGTTTCAAGGTCATAGCATATCTACAAAAAATGTTATGTAAAAAAACCCACAGGGGGATCAAATTGACCCCCCCCCCCCAATCTAGATAGGGTTAAGCCGTGTCGCATAACAAAACAAATTTAAATTCTAAAAAGTGTTTTAGTAGTGGTACAAATGTTTCAAAATACACTGCAAAGTTGACAAACAATGTTATATATTCCAACCGTGTACTACATAACAATGAAGCTACCTAGCTACATTACTGTATCGATCCTTATGTGTTGGTGAGGAAAA
The DNA here is from genome assembly GCA_027564595.1 of Bythotiara depressa. NCBI lineage: Eukaryota > Metazoa > Cnidaria > Hydrozoa > Anthoathecata > Bythotiaridae > Bythotiara > Bythotiara depressa. Next base: position 9,477 of record JANTOQ010408572.1, read on the forward strand.
AACTTTACCACATGACGTACATAAACAAAACAAACTTTAACATTTCTTTTTGCGCAACCGTCACTGTAAAAACATTATAAAAAATAGATATATACACTATCAAGGCAGACGGCACTATTAAAAGTTTTATTCTAATACCATCATAGCAAGAAACATTAAAAGTTTATGCAAAGACAGGCGGCTGGGAGGTATAGCTAGCTAAACTTCCAAGGAAGGTTTCGAGATAAACATTCAAGGTTTCGTGGTGGTGGTATTTATATTTCAAAACAGGCATTAACGTTTGCGAACAGTTTTATTCTACATATGCACAATGTGATAAGGAAGATACTGTAGCTGTAACACAAAAACTACTTGGCTAAGGCATTATTTAGCAGAACAAATTGTCTAATAATGGGTAGCTAGGTTCCCCTTCAAAAACGCTATGGTTTTGTAGTTAGCTAGCTCCGTTTTGTACACAATTTTCCAGAGAGCATGGGGAGACATTCTACTCTGTGCTACAAGGCTGTCACTACGTTTAAATAGACGAGGAAATAGAACTAGTTAGCTAGGCACCAAAAACATAATTAGGAAAATAATATAGCTAGCTAGTTAGCTAGCTAAACTAGCTAAGCACCAAAAGGGTGGGTCTCAGTACATTTAGGTCAAGAATAGATAGCTAGCTAGCCACGAAAGGACAGTGACAAAGTGTGGCTAGGGTATTCCTCAATGTAGCTAGGTGTAGCTAGCTAGCTTATTTCCTCTTGAAATGGATTTATTTTCAGTCTGGGTCCTAACTGAAAAAGACTGAAAGAGGAAGTATAGAAGAGAATTTTAAACATATAATAGTATACTAACCAAGGTTTTCGTTAAAACTTTATAAGATCATCCAAACAACTTGGGACACCAGCGATCAAGAGTCAGCCTTACTGCTTGCTGCATCTGACACCCGAATTCAATACGGGGCATTATTTTTGATTTCCGATTCGCCACTTAGCGTTGAGCTTAGTACTTCATTTCCGTTCTTTATAATACGGAAAGCCTTCATGTAGTGCGCATATTATTATTACGAACCAAATACATATTTTTATGCAGTGCACTACGTATTATATGCAACTAGAAATGAAGGACTAACAAGCGATTTTGACGACGTCACATATGTAAAGAATGGTCCAGGAAAGGAAAGGATCGGAAGACCGGCCGTTTTAATAATCTGCTTAGCTTCGCTCACGCAGATTAAAAACTACATAGCAAACAAAAACATGCGGCTAGAATCATTCTCTCGAAAGACAGAATGACTCATGCTGGACCTTTAATGAAACAGTTAAATATCTTGAACATATATCAATTAAAAATTTACAAAATATTATATTTTATGTTTAAAACTAAACAAAAGCTAAACACTGATATATTTACAACGAATTTTAAAAGTATTAAGCACATGTATCCGACATGATTTCCAAAATTGAAAGTTTGACTAGGCCTTAAAAGTTTAAGGAGTTTTCGTTGAAAAATATTTACAGAGGGAGAGGTTTGAATAATTTCTATCAAGGTTATTTCATTCAGCAGTGCAATATGGAGAGATAGAGTATTTGCATCGATTAGTTTTGGTTTTCGTTGTATCAGGGATATGTCGTATTATTGTACATTATGGAGAAAGAATATGTGTCATTAACAAATATTTTTACATTAGTTTGAAGATTTTCCGGTAAATCATTAATACAGTTGAAGTCCGATAATTCGAACATTCGCTTAATTCGAACAAAAAATTTTCCCTTTAGCACTCCGCACTTTAGGTCAAGTTTTGATAATTCGACCATTCGATAATTCGAACAAATTTTTCTCTCCCTTGGGAATTCGAATATATATATATATATATACATATTAATTTTGGCCATTTTAAAATAACTCTTTGTTTCCTATTGGATAAGAGGTTTTTGATAGGATTTAAAAGAGACCCATCTACACCATAAGATTTTATTAAAAGCCGTACAAAGATCAAGAAACACGCCTCAGGTGTCAAGTGATGGAGTAGCGTAAAATGATGAATATTTTTCATGTGTTATAGCAAGCAATTGAGAAACGCAATTGCCGTTCTTACAATTTTGCTGTTGTACCACGATGTCTGTTTTGCTTGTTCGTCTAGGGTCGATTCTATTGTATTCTTTGTTTATCGAATAATGATAATACAGAGCCGTAGCCACAAAAAAAAAAAATTTTGCCCAAGGAAGATTTTAACTTTAATAACTAAGGTATTAACTTGAAATTTTGTGACTTTTCCTAAGTCTCTATAAGAAGCAATGTGGCGCAATTTTTTTTTTTATATTCACCTGTCAAACATTTTTTGCTAAAAGTATAATCAAAAACAAAATTCTCCCTAAGGCTTTATTTTGTATTTTTAACAATAG